>JANHAO010003698.1:0-26011 GCA_026873985.1 Saraca asoca | reverse complement strand
ACATATTGGAAATAAAAAATTAAAGATTTCATAGAAGCAGCAAATGTTGATATGTGGGAATTGGTGGAAAATGGTTATGAGCCCCCTAGAACCTTAATTAATGGTAAGGTTCAATTAAAACCAAAATCTTTATGGACTAATGATGAAAGAAAGAAACATCTGTTGGCTGCTAAAGTGAAATGGATAATATCTAATTCTTTGTCTCCCAATGAATATGAAAGAGTCTCTAGCTATAACACTACTAAGAAATCTAGGATACTCTCGAGATTGCCCTTGTAGGTACATCACAGGTAAAGGCCTCAAAGTGCATGTCTTAATGTCTCAATATGATATGTTTAAAATGGAAGACGATGAGTCTATTAAAGATTTGATCCAAAGATTTACAGCTATCACTAATCACTTAACCTTGCTTGGAAGAAAATTTGAAAATGTAGCACTTGTTCATAAGATACTTAAATCCCTGAAGAAAAGTGGCATCCCAAGATCACAGCAAGAAAAGAATCTTTGAAGGTGGGCATCCTTTGGAAACCTGGAAGAACATGAACTAGAATTAAGATATAGGAAGAATGGGGATGACAAAAAGAAAAAGAGCCTAGCACTTAAAGCTACAAAGGTGTCCAAATCAAGTGAAGAAGGTTTTGAGAGTGATCTGGATGCATTGGACAAACTTGATAAAGAAGGTGTAGCATTTTTGAGTAAAAGATTGCAAAGGATTGTAAGAGAGAAGAGGAGTAAAGATAGAAGAAAACCAGCTCCACAGAAGAAGAATATCAACAACAATAAAACTGAGCACGAGAACTTAGTCAGCATAGTTCCTACATGCTTTGAATGTAAAAAACCTGGCCACATCAAGCTTGATTGCCCAGTTTATCTAAAGAAACAATTAGAAAATGAAAGAATAAAGAAAAGGCCATCCTACAAGAGATCTAACTTTGCTGTTTGGGATAAAAATGAAGTAGATTTTGGTGCAGAAGAGGAAGAATCTAAGGAAGATACTTTGTTATGTCTCATGGCCAGACAAAATGACAATTTAAAGGTATTTGGTAAAAATTCTTTTTTTGCTATCTCTGATATTGATGATTCTAAATCTAAGAAAGAATCTAATGCTGAAAGTAATGAAGAAGAACTAAATGATCTATGTCTTAGGCTATATGATTCACTAGTTCAAGCTAGAAAACAATTGATTGTTACAAAAAACAAGCATGAAATCTTGATTCAGAAATTTGAAGAGTTAGAAGAAGAAAAATTTGATTTGACTGCATTAGTTGAAAAATTCAAAGATAAAAAAGAGTGTGAATAATGTAGTAGATATAAAGATAAAATTGAATCATTAAATGAAAAGCTATAAAGTTTTTCTAATAGGAACAAAAAGTTTGAAGAAATGCTGCTGAATCAGAAAACTTTATATAATAGAAAAGGTTTAGGATATAGGCATCCTTTTCATAGAAAACGTAAAAGATGGAATCCTACATATATTACTTGCTTTTACTGCAATCATAGATGTCACTATATAAAAGATTGTCCTTTTAAAAATGGCACTTACTTGTTAAGACCAAATGAAAAATTACTATGATTACCAAAGTCCACTACTATTAGAAAAATGTCCACTATTTCTACTAACAAAAATGGACCCAGAATTCAATGGGTACTACTATGATTTAAATACTATAGGAATATGAGAGATCGAGTATAAATCTATGGTTTCTGGATAGTAGATGTTCAAGATATATGATTGAAAACAAGGATAAGTTTATTTCTCTCACACCTATAAATGGAGGTAAAGTAACCTTTGGTGACAATTCTAGAGGAAAAGTCAGAGGTATAGGTAAGATTGGTAAGTCCTCTAACTATTGTATAAATGATGTGTTGTGTGTTGATGAACTTAAACACAATCTGCTAAGTATAAGTTAATTATGTGACAAAGGTAATCAAGTTATTTTTAATGCTGATAAATGCTTAGTCGTGAATGGTAGTGATAGGAAATTGAAATTAGTTTGTTATAGAGTTAATAATGTCTATTTGTTTAATTTGGATTTTGAATTTAAATAGAGGATTCAACATGCCTAGTTAGCTTTGATGATGACACTTGGATTTGGTATAGAAGATTAGACCATGTGAACATGGAATTAATTAGAAAATTATCTAAGAAAGATTTGGTATCTGAGTTACCTAAATTGTATTACATCAAAGACAAAATTTGCAGTGCTCATCAAAAAGGAAAACAGATGAAATCTTCTTTCAAACCTAAAAATGTTGTTGCCACATCAAAACCCCTAGATTTACTTCATATGGATTTAATAGGTCTATCTAGAATCAAAAGTCATGGAGGTAACTCCTATGTATTTGTGATTATGGATGATTTTTCTAGATTTACTTGGACTCTTTTCTTATTTCACAAAAGTGAAACATTTTAAGCCTTTAAAAGAATTTCAAATGTAATACAAAATGAGAGAGGATCTTCAATTATTTCCATTAGAAGTGACGATGGGAAAGAGTTTGAAAATAAGGATTTCATTGAGTTTTATGAAAAGCATGGTATAAAACACAATTTTTCAGCACCAAGTACACCACGGCAAAATGGTGTTGTTGAAAGGAAAAATAGGTGCCTAGGTGAAATGACAAGAACCATGCTAAATGACAGCACACTTCCAAAGTCCTTTTGGGCAGATGCAGTTAACACTACACGCTATATAATGAATAAGGTACTTTTGAGACCTATTTTAAATAAAACACCCTATGAGTTGTATTTTGGAAGAAAGCATAATATTTCTTATTTCCATGTCTTTGGCTGCAAATGCTATATTCACAATAATGATAAAGATAACTTAGACAAATTTGATCCTAAATCTGATAAAGGAATCTTTATTGATTATTCTTCAACTAGCAAGGCCTATAGAATTTATAACAAAAGGACCTTGAAGATTGAAAATTTTGTGCATGTAGTTTTTGATGCATCTACTTTGAGTGATTATAGGTCAGGTGTGGAAGAAGGCCAGGAATACTAGTGGACTTTAGCATTAACTTCAGGAACTCAACAAGATGTCTTGAAGATACATGTTATAGAACTAAGAGAGGATGTTGATTCTATCATCATAGACATCATTCCACCCTACTCTCCACTAAGAACTTGGAAGTTTATGGGAAATCACCCAGAAAACTCATAATAGGAGATGCATCAAGAAGGGTAACACATAGTAATTTGAAAAGTTTTTGCAATTTTGCTGCATTTGTTTCATTGTTTGAGCCTAAAGACACTACAGAAGCCCTAAAAGATGAGAATTGGACTCTAGCTATGCAAAGGGAACTAAATCAATTTAAAAGGAACCAGGTTTGGACTCTAGTACCAAAACCTGAATATATTAACTTAATTAGGATTCATTGGGTGTTTAGAAACAAATCAGATGAAAATGGTATCATAATTAGGAATAAAGCTAAACTAGTTGCTAAAGGCCATGATTAGGAAGAAGGCATAAACTTTAATGAGACATTTGCTCTAGTAGCTAGGCTTGAAGCCATTAGGATACTGTTAGCTTTTACATGTACTAGGAACTTTAAGCTTTATCAAATAGATGTTAAGAGTGTATTTTTGAATGGATATATTTTAAAGGAGATTTATGTACAACAAACCCCTAGTTTTGAAGACCCTTTATATCCAACCCATATCTTTAAACTTCAGAAGGCACTTTATGGTTTAAACAGGCTCCTAGAGCTTGGTATGATAGGCTTAGTAAGTTCTTAATTCAAAAATGTTTTAAAAGAGGAAATGTAGATACTATATTGTTTATACTTGAGACAAGTAAAGACATCCTATTTGAACAAATTTATGTGGATGATATTGTATTTGGCTTTACAAATGAAGAATTATGCAAAAAGTTTTCAAAATTAATGCAAAATGAATTTGAAATGTCAATGATGGGTGAACTAACTTTGTTCCTTGGATTACAAATTAAACAATCATCTAAAGGTATATTTTTATGTTAGACTAAATACACTCTTGAATTGCTAAAGAAATTTCAGTTTGATACTTCTAAACCAATAGGAACTTCTATGAGTCCTTCCCTAAAATTGGATGCTGATTTGAATAGTAAAAGTGTTGATGCAACACTATTTAGAGGAATGATAAGTAGTTTGCTATACTTAACAACAAGAAAGCCTGACATTATGTTAAGTGTTTGTGTTTGTGCAAGATATCAAACTAATCCTAAAGAGTCATATCTTTCTGCTATAAAAAGAATATTTAAATATCTTGTAGGAACCAAAAACTTAGGATTATGGTACCCTACGTCAGAAACTTGCAACTTAGGCTACTCAGATGCAAGCTATGCAAGGATCAAAACAAATAGAAAAAGTACTAGTGGCACTTATCAATTCATTGGACATTCTTTAGTTTCATGGCATTGTAAGAAAAAAAATTGTGTAGCTTTATTAATAGCTGAGGCTGAATACATAGCTGCTAGAAGCTGTTGTGCTCAAATTCTCTAGATGAAATAGTAACTTTCAAACTATGGACTAAAGTTTGATAAAATTCCAATTCTTTGTGACAACACTAGTGCCATAAATATAACTAAAAATCCTGTAATGCATTCTAAAACTAAACACATTCAGATAAGACATCACTTCTTAAGTGACCATGTACAAGAGGGAGATATTACTATTGAATTCATTCAAATAGACTATCAATTAGCTGATATCTTTACAAAATCCTTAGATGAAAAGAGGTTTGTGTTTATTAGAAGAGAAATAGGAATGATGGATCTAGAAGAGGATAATATCAATTAACTTGTTTGATGTTTACTTGTTTCATTATTATTGTTTTAATACTTGTTCAATTTGTTTTGTTTGAATTTATAATGCAAAATCTAGCTTAAGCATCGGAGTTTCTTAAGTTTATTTTGCAAGTAAATGTTTTGAAGAACTAAGTTATACTTGGAGTTTATATTGGATTAACAAAAGATTCTATTGAACTTTATATAAAAACAAATTTTTGAGCCTCGAATTAATTACAAAATTAAATTTATGTTGTTGAATTGATTCACAGTCAAAATTCTTGAACTATCAATCGATTCTAGAACTGATTTATCCAATTTTCCAAAGTTTCAGTCAGACTTAAAAATTTTATTTTTTATCTTAACCACAGGAATAGATTCCATAATCGATTCATGACAGGATTTTTGTAATAAATTCATTTTTTTAGCTGCTATTCTTATCTAAATGTATTTATTACCATATTTTCATATCTTTCTAATTACTTAAATCATTGATCATCTTAGGGTGAGCTATATGTTTTCTCTACTCTTTTTTATGTGCTAAAAGGGGAGAAAAAGCTAAAAACTTCATTTTAGATGTTGTAGATGAAAACCTGAGAAATTTTTTTTAATAAGATGTTATATGAAAGGAGGAGACTATATCTTTCTTTCTTTCCTTCAATTTATTTTTTAACTTTGAATCTCATCTAAAATTGTTTGTCAACATCAAAAAGGGGAAGATTATTAACCTAGGTTATCCTAGCCACACATATTTTCCTTGGTTTTAATGTTGAAAAATAATTTTAGTTCATAAACAAGTTTTATATCTAACTATATGTTTTAGTGTTTGTTATGTGTTTTACATATTCAAAGATTCAAAGTTCGTGATTCAAAAGATCCAACTTTAGATCTAGGATCTTTTTTTTTTAGGATCTTTTGTAAATGAAATCTAAGCAATTTGATCTTTAAATATTTTTAACTAATATTTTGAGGAAGAATAATCATTTAGAGAGAGAAAAATGAGATATTTTTCAAATGAGCTATCAAATGATTTTTTACAAGTGCAGATTTTATAAAAAATCATTTTTTTACTTTGAGAATTAATTCAAGAATCAATTCACATTAAAGAGCTTGTGAAAATACATTTGAATCGATTCTCTAATCGATTTCTACTAATTTGAAAAATTACTTAAAAAAATATTTCTTATCAAAGGTTAAGTTTTTGAGCTAAATCGATTCACCAATTAATTCAATTCTTAATTCAATATGCTATGATTTGATTCAGGAACTGATTCGATCAAGAATGTTCTTCATGAACTTCATTCACGAATTGATTCATCAATGGAAAAAAGTTGTAACTACTCTGAATCAATTCTAGAATTAATTCACCAAATGAAAGTTAGTTATTTTGTTAGAGTTGGTTATAGCAGTTATAAAAAGGCTTAACTATCTTTAGATCATATATGATTACATCTTATTCTTTCTTTCTCAACTGTGAAAATCAAAGAAATCTTTAAGCTTTACAAGATTATCTTCTTCCTTATCATCTTTCTAAATAAAATTGTTCAAAGATCAAATTATGCAAATTTCACGGAGGATAATTGAGATTTTCATCTTAATTTGGAATTGTATTCTTATCTCTATCTTATTCTTTTCTTTTTGAAATTTGTAGGTGTTGTAGAAATCTTGTTTAAGTTTCGAAGAGCCTATGTTAAATCTTCTAAGTTAGCAAGATCTCTACAAATTCTTGTATTGTAAATTAAATTGGTAATTCAGGAGCTTAGTAATCTTAAAGTTTTTCTTTTAATTGAAGAGGTGATCCGATTGAGGATTATCCAAGTGGAGTAGACTTCATCTATAGTTTCAGGTGAAATTGAACTACTTTAAAAATAATGGTCTTGCTTAATTTTTCTCCTGCTCTTTTACATTTCATTACTGCATGACATCTATATAAGATATTGATATATAAGATATTGATCTGCTGTTTACACAATCAGTCATTTAAATTTCAAAGAAATTAATCAGCTACATTAACTTTTCAAGAAGACAGGTTTTAATTAAGGTGTATACATATTCCCCTAACGGAATAAGGGAAAGATCCCATTGTTATCTATGTTTAATTCTAATTTGTGGGACCTGACAGGTTCCTTTTAGGTAAGTTTTGATCTTCATTTTGTCTCCTAGGTTGTTGAAAGGCATTTCCCCAACAACTAGAGGCCAATACTAATACTAGAGATGAGCTCATGTATTGAAGGTCCCAAAAGGTTCCATATGATCAGATGAGTGGGATTCTACCATTCTCACTCCCTTTTCATATAAATATTATCATTTTTGAAATTTCCCCAAAAAACTATTTTGTATGTTAGTATTGGCAAGTATGTCAGAGAATTTAACCATTCAGAATCAGGCCTAAGAAATTAAATAAATATAAATTGTGAATGATTATTAGACCTATAATGTCAAGAAATTCATATTAAACTAGGAGTAGAACTGGAATGTATGTTCATGTATAGGCCAGAATTTACATGGGGGTTGTAAATATAGGATGGAACTTAAAAATTATTTTCCTATATGATTAAGTGATTGATTGATTGAATTGAATGCATGAATTGGGACTTGGTATGGGATATTAGTAATGATTGCAAGTTGAGGATAACTTTATGAATCCCAACTTTAGATAAGTATGTGAGCATAAAATGTTCAAATTTAATGAAAGTTAGTTTTATGTTTCAAAGTTGCATTTCTTCAAATTAATGTTTCACAAGTTTGCCAAATGATCTATTTATTAGAAAGTATTATTTATGAGAAATATTTTATTTACACTATTTTATGTTATAAGTTTTCTAATTTGAATTTATTTTATTTACAAATGACGCCATTCTTCATATTAATTCATTATTTTATTTTATATGAATAAAAAATTATTGTCAATAGTATAAGAGCTTTCTTTATATGAAAATGCAATTTTATATAAAGTCTCATTCCATGAGCATATAGCATGCATTAGAGAAGATAGGATAATTTCGTATTATTGCCACACCATGTTCCATTGAATGTGACCGATGTAAAAGATTATCGTTTGGAAACCTTCTACAAGCTTACCAATGTAAGACAACATACCAAGACTCATAAACACCTCAATGCATAACCAATACACATCAAGTTCTAATAAAAATCCAGAAGAGTTTCCTCTATTTTTTGGACACTTGGGCACAAGGCTTGTGCACTAGCAAACAAGTGCTATAGACCCAATGAGGTGGAGGAATGGTAGGTGTATCCTCAAGCTTTGAAAAATATTGAGAAAAAGGAGTGAGTTTTATAGAAACTCAGTGAGAAAATAATCCCATTGAAAACTAAAACTTGGTTTATAAATCATATTCAAAATCCATAAGACAAAATATGTATATAGCTATGAAAATAAGCTTACCCGTTTAAATGCCAAAATCTCATAATAAGTTTGGAAGCTTTCATCCATTAAGAAAGTTCAATTATTGAAATATGACATTTAATAGCATAAGAATGAACAACAATTGATGCTACTATGAAAATATCCATCATGGTGTCAACATGAGAGAAATTCAAATAAGCTTTCTAAAATATATTAATACTTAAGTAGCCAAAATAATTAACTAGAATCCCAAAGGAAAATTCCTAAAGGTAGGCATAACATCCTGAACATCCCTATAATCTACCTAACCATGTTTGTAAACACCATCATAATCCATCCAACATGCCTATAATCCCTATCATGATCCATCCAACATGCCTGTAAAATATTCTATTCACAAGTATACTTGAGGTTACAAATGAATTTCTAGTGGATCCAGGAACTCATCAATAAATCATTACAAAATACGTACATGCATCAAATCATTCTCATCTTTAATCATCATATAGCAAAATGGAAATTACCTATTCCAATAGCATAAATCAAGCTAAAATACATTTACAGCATATGATTAAATTTTCAAACAAGATAACATAGGAAAATCCTATTATTTCAAAGCCTATAAAAATTCATATCATAAAGTTATTTCGTATAGTAAATGGGATTTATAAAAATAGTAGAATTATCCACTCATCTTAAAAACTCCTTAGAAGCTAGATCACCTAACTTGGAGAATCAAGTCACTCAATTTAGTTGGGCATAATCAACATCAAAATTAATACTTGAATTAAATTTAATAGTCTCTAACTAAGCACACCTATTTTACACTAATGTTATACTTCAATACTTAAGCTAAAATTTCAAGATCAAGTAGCAAAATCACCTACCTGGATTGTTCAACTGAAACTCCAAAAATTGAATGTCAGTGTGCTTGATCCTTCCATAGAAACTTCACTAAAGCAAATCCTCAAGAAAATTTTAGTTTTTCTTCAACTTTGTAAAATGAGGGTTTCAACTAGATCTCTTGAAAAACTTAATGTAAAGTTGATATATAATTGTTCTAGGATTACTCACCACAATCCAAAGTGCAAGTGGATAGCTCGACACTAGTTGGATCATTATTGGTGAGTTGATCCATGCTCAGCCAAATTGCAGTAATGGAGAGGAAGAGAAGGCCACTATTAGGCTGAGTTAAAGAAGGAAAGCTACTAGAGAGTTGGAAGGAAGGTGGCCACCAATCCTAGTTCACCAAATAGAGGAAAGTTGAAAAGTTGAAGAAGACTAGACATAAGAGAACACAATAACAGGATAGGAGGTTTCAACTATAGTTGCATCACACACAAGGTGGAGGAGGCACTGGAGAAGGAGAGGAGGGTGGATAATGGCTAGATGTGGTTGGATGGCAAAGAAATGGTTAGCTAGCATTGAGGTTTGGAAAAGGATGTAGAGTAGAGGAAGCTTCAGGAAACTGGGCAAGCAAAGGAGAAGAAAGATAGCCCAAGAAAAAATATATCATAACTTAAAATGCAAAAATTTATGTTTTGACCCCTATTGACTCGTCAGGGTTTTCAAAAAATTCCTTCTAGAAAAGGGAAAATTATGTTTAAACCACTATAAATTCTATGGAATTGCACTTCAGTCCCTATAAAAAAGTTGTCTTTTTTTCTCTTTTTTAAGGTATTACAAACTCTTCCCCTAACAAAAGAATTTGTCCTTGAATTCTAAAGACCTAGCTATAAAAAGTGAAGATCTAGACCATTAAATCATTTAAATAGTTAGGGGTACTTAGTCATTATAAGGGACTTAGGCTCCTAGGTCATCTCCTTTTTCCCAAGGTTCTCCTATGGGACCTTCACTAATGGATAATCCTTGGAGCAAAGCTTTCTGATTTGCTCCTTTCTACCAAATCTCATCATTCACCCCAACCAATAATGAGTAATCCATCATATCAACAAATGGTCAAGAAAAGATATGTCATTCCACCTAGTGCTCTTAAGGCTTTTTTTGACCATGTTCCCCAAGAAACATGGACTTTGCTCTGAAAAGTACCATCTGATGGTTTCCAGACATTGCTACTTGTTATAATACCAAAGGGGAAATCATCAACCAAGAGTTGCTAGTGAGAATTCACTGATTTCTAAAAACTTACATTGTCAAAGATAATAGTTTTAAGCTCCTTCCCAAGTACTGAGGTTTTCTACCATTTATGAATAACCTTTTTGGAACTTCTAAATTTACTTGGAAAACTTCCCATTGGTTGACCAACAATATCTAAGTTCCTTAGCATGATAAATATCTAATAATGAATCTAGTCTATTTGTAGATGCTAAAAACTTGGTCTTCATTTCAGTTCCACTTCACTCAAGGCTATTCTCCATGGCCTTCATCCTAGCTTCCTTCTCTACTCTATTAGAACTCCATTCGTCCCTTAGTTTAACATCCTTTTTTTTGCATGTATTCTTCATAAAATCTTCCCTTATCATTGTCATTGGAGTTGAAACCTAAAAAACTTAGTTCCAGAGCATCACCAGAGTCATAATTTTCCACCATATTAATTTAGCATCAAAATTTGCTGCATTAGAGCTTCTAGTTTGCTCGAACACTACCTTTCTAACTGGCATTTGAAAAGTTGATCATAATGCTTCAAATCTCCTATATTGTAAGTTAACGATTTGTTTTACACACATGTCAATAGATTCACTCCTCAGTGTAGAACCAGACTGGCCCCTTAAAAACCTGTAGTTTGTGCTTTACAATAAGTTTTTCAAGTTCCTTTGCCTTTATTTTCTAATCATCATTTAGCTCTTGGTTTCCCTTACATTACCTTACTCTATGAACTTGCTCCAATGATGTAACTAAGGCTACATCATCACTATTTTGACTTTCCACAACTTTTTTGCCAATAAACTTTAACTCATTATTTTCAAAAGCAGCCTTAGTTTCAATCTTTTTACTATGTGACTTGATAATTTGTTCATGTCAACTAGATTGAGGTTTTTGGTATTTTGTTGTTGGAACTTCAGAATCCTCTACCTTGATTTGCTATTTGCTAGGGAATGCAGACTCCTTTTTTGTATAATCTTTAGCTTTTCTAGTATACGATCCCTGCTATGGCTAATTAGGAGATTAATTGCCCCTAACCTTAACAAAAGAAGCTTCTGTTCCTTTTCCTCCAAGTTAGTGTGCAACTTCTCTTGCTTTTCCAAGATCTTTCTTAGATGCTTGGATGCAATAATTTACATTCTTCTTGATTTATTCAAAAAAAAAAGGAAAATCTTTGTGGAGCCTTCTTTTTTTTCTCCTTAAGCATCATGCTTAAAGGCATAGTCTTATTAACCAGGTTTGCCACAATACTACCTCAACTATAATCATTTTCCTAGGGCAACTCATCCTTAAATGCTTAAACTTGGTTGTGAATTTCATGGATCACAATCTTTCTTATCATGATGTGCCATTTCAAATGACTTCTAAAAACTAGAAGCATTCATGAAACCATTCCAATTGTTGTTAAATTCCACTACAACTTGAATAGTTAGATCACTTTCCTTCGAGAAAATTTGAACTCTTAGAGGTCTATATTTAGCAAACCACTCCAACCAATATTAAGACTCCTTTATCTCACCCTATATGTTAACAATTATACCAGTCCATGGCCCCACATATAGATCATCCTACTATAGAGGCTGGTTGACAGGCTTGGGTAAAGCTAGACATAGCATTAGTTCTCCTTCATCGGTTAGGTCAATCTCTAGCTACTTTGCAAGTGCAAGGTGGTTCACCTTTTCTATAGCACTTCTGTTAGCAAACTCTCCTGCCAACTCCTGATGCATGTTGGTGCAAGTCCTTATATCTGTAGTCTTGTTTCTTCTTGCCAGCATAGAAGTAATCTTTATTATATCCTCCCTCAATTGCATACATGTTGCATTAGTAGCTCTTAAAGCAATAACATGTAATTAATGATTACTAAGAAATTTAAGAAACATTACAGGTCATTATTCCTACGTGGCTGGTCATTAATATTTTGATATCATAATGAAAGTGATTAAACATGCAACATATTAACCAAGTCTTCTCTAAAGTCCAACATTACAAATGTAGTTGTTGACCTCCCTAATCTCCAATAGCAATCCATGACCTTGGATTTGTAACCCTTCAATCTGCCTATGATACACCATTGTCAATTCCATGAAAGGTAACTTTTACAATAGCATCTTTTTCATACTTTCTCTAGCCAATAAGCTAATTTGAACTTTTCAATTATATCTTAGCAGCATCAGGCACAACACCACTATTTAAATTAAGTTCACCACAAGGTCTCACATCTCTTTTTAATCATCTTACTAGCACACAAGGCAAAAATTAAATTAACAGGAACATCACCCCTATCTCTTTGAAATACAAGAACCTCTCTATCTGATATATGAAAGCTGACCAATTTGTTACAACAATCAATATATGCATAATGTGCTGATAACCAATCCATACCTAAAATAATGTCAAAATTAACCATATCTAGCACAAACAAGTTAGTAGACAAAATAGTTCCACACATATCAATTTCACAAGAGAAAATCATTTCACTAACTATCAATATCTGACCCAAAAGAGTAGACACCAACAACTGTAAGTCTAAAAGGATTTAAGGTCCAACAAGTCACATTGCTAAATAAGTGGATACAAATGAATGGATTTCACCCAAACTAAACAATACATAAGCAAAAATAGAATTAACTATTAAGGTACTTGTGACGATAACATCAGAGGCTTGGGCATCCTACCTTGTCAGGGTGTGTACTCTAGTAATAGCTCCCTGATCGTTACCACATCCTTTACTAGCTAAACTCCTACCTCCCCCTCTTGTAGTTGAATTAGATACTAGGAGTCTTGTGGGTGGTGTGAATCGAGATGGAACACTCCCAGTTGCACCTGTGGCTCCAAGGCCACTAGGTAGAATGGGAAAGTAAGGGCAGTCTTTTATCAAGTGGCCTAACTGACCACATCTATAATTGGCTCTAGCTTCTAGCCTATAAATCCTAGAGTGAACTTTCCCATAGCATTGGCATGACCTTAATGGCCTGAATCTAATTGAAGTAGGATAGCTTGAACTAAATCCCCTAAGAGGACGATAATTGAAAGCAACTACACCTGCAGACCTTTTACTCTGAGTACCCACACCTACATATTGTGAGGATATGGGTACCTCAGGCCCCTAAAAGGAAGATGCACTAAAAGCTGCAAATGTCTGCCTTTTGAAATCTCTACTAGGGCCTTGAGATCTAGATCTCTTTCTTGAATTACTCAGGGCTACTCTTGCCTTTTCCCTCTCTTGTTGTCTTTGTAACCTCTATTAAGTTAATTCATCCACAAGTTCACCTATAACTTTTTGTAAGTCTATGGCCCACATTTAAAGCAGAAGGGCCAGCTGAAGCTCTAGATGTTGGAGGAACCTCTGATCCAAGTTGAAAAATTCCTAACTGCTCTTCTGCTCATGCAACCCTACCTCGACCTCTAGCATGGCCTCGGCCCCTAGGTCTTCCCTGACCTTGAGGTAAAGGTTAGGAAGAAAATGGTTCATGGAAGGCTCTTTCGGATGCTTCTTCTAGTTGGCATCCCAAGTGAGCCAAAGATCAAGTCGTAGGTGACATTTTCCCATTACTAAATAAGAAGATTTGTTTAGGAAAAAATCAATACACTCACATACGTAGGATTGAAAGATTTAGGAAATGTAGAGATTTTCAATATATTCATGGTGTGGGCATCAACATATCCCTATTCACGTGTCGTGCTCCCAAGTGCACTAATATGAACCAAGTAAGCCTATACCATTATGGCAGTTAGAGACCCCCTAATCATGCACCTAAACTCTAAATCATGCTCTAATACCAACTTTATCAGATACCTATCTACAGAACATGACTGGTATAGAAGATCACCATTAGAAAACCTTTTACAAGCCTACCAATGTAAGACAACATACTAAGACTCATAAACACCTCAATGCATAACCAATACACATCAAGTTCTAATAAAAATCTAGTAGAGTTTCCTCTATTTTTCAGACACCTAGGCACAAGGCTTGTATAACAACAAACAAGGGCTATATGTCCACCATAACCTATGCAACAATACAAATAACAACAGCCCAAATAACACAAATCTAAATCCTACTATGCTCTCAACAACCACAATATATGCATACACAATCCTACAAATTGCCATGATTTTCACCATTATTATACCTTTAATCTCTATAGAAGGTGATCTACTCAATCAGTGAGCAAATCCTAAACCAATGTGAGGTGCAGGAATGGTAGGTGTATCCTTGGGCTCTAAAAAATATTGACAAAATTGGGTAAGTTTCATGGAAACTCAGTGAGCAAATAATCCCATGGAAAACTAAAACTTAGTTTATTAATCATATTCGAAATCCATAAGACAAAATATGTATATAGTTGTGAAAATAAGCTTACCCGCTTAAACATCAAAATCTCACAATAAGTTTGGAAGCTTTCATCCATTAAGAAAATTCAATTATTAAAATATGACATCTAATAGCATAACAATGAACCAAAAAGTATGCTACTATGAAAATATCCATCATGGTGTAAATATGAGACAAATTCAAATAAGCTTTCTAAAATATATTAATACTTAAGTAGCCAAAATAATCAACTGGAATCCTAAAGGAAAATTCCTAGAGGTAACCATAACAACCTAAACATCCCCATAATCCATGCAACCACATTTGTAAACACCATTCTAATCCATCCAACATGCCTATAATCCCCATCATGATCCATTCAACATGCCTGTAAAATATTCTACTCATAAGTGCACTTGAGGTTACTAATAAATTTCTAATGGATCCAGGACCTCATCAATAAATTGTTACAAAATGCATACATGCATTAAATCATTCTCATCTTTAATCACCATATAGTAAAATGGAAATCACCAATTTCAATAGTATAAATCAAGCTAAAATACGCCTACAACATATGATTAAACATTCAAACAAGGTAACATAAGAAAATCCCATTATTTCAAAACCCATAAAAATTCATATCAAAAAATTATTTCATATAGTAAATGGGATTTATAAAAAGAGTAGGATTCTTCACTCACCGTAGAAACTCTTTAGAAGCTAGATCAGCTAACTTGGTGAATCGAATCACTCAACCTAGTCGAGTATAATCAACTTCAAAATCAATACTTGAACTAAATGTAATAGTCTTTAACTAAGCACACCTGTTTTACACTAATGTTGAACTTCAATATTTATGCTAAAACTTCAAGATCAAGTAGCAAAACCACCTACTTGGATTTTTTAACTAAAATTCCAAAAATTGAATGTCGATGTGCTTAATTCTTCAATAGAAACTTCACTAAAGCAAATCCATAAGAAAATTTTAGTTTTTCTTTAACTTTGTAAAATGACAATTTCAACTAGATCTCTTGAAAAACTTGATGTAGAGTTGATATAAAATAAATCCTTTATTATAGGATTACTTACCACTATCCAAAGTGCTTGTGGGTAGCTCAGTGCTAGCTAGATCACTACCATTGAGCTGGTCCATGCTCAGCCAATATGTGGCAATGGAGAGGAAGAAAAAGCCATTGCTGAGCTAAGCTAGAGAAGGAGAATTGCTAGAAAGCTAGAAGAATGGTGGCTGGTGGTCCTAGTTCACTAAATGAAGAAGAGTTAGAGAGTTGAAGAAGACTTGATACCAGAGAACACAACAGCCAAATAGGGGGTTTCGCCTAAAGTTACAGCACGCACAAGGTGGAGGAGGCATCAGAGAAGGAGAGGAGGGTGGACGGTGGCCAGATATAGCTAGACAATGGAGAAACACTCGACCGATGCTAAGGTTTAGAGAAGGATGTAGAGCAAAGCAAGCTTCGGGAAACAAGGCATGCATGGGAGAAGAAAGTTAGGCCAGGGAAAAATATTTCATAACTTAAAGTAGGAAAATTTATGTTTTAACCCTGTTGACTAGTCAATGTTTCAAAAAAAAAAGCGCTTCTACAAAAGGGAAAATTATGTTACTACATGAACAAATTCCAAGGAACAGCACTTCAGTCCCTCTAAAAAAAATTTTTCTTTTTTTTTCTTTTTTTAAGGTATTGCAATTATGTAAAGGATCAGTTACTTAGTAAACAATGGTAGTAAAAGAACTCAAAGTATGATAGAGAAGAAAAGAATGCTAAAGAGTTACTTATGTTTGCAAATTGCTATGGGATATTAGAGGACTTATGTGCACTAGGAGATGTAATGTTGGTTTCTCATATGATAGGGATTATGGGACTAATGGTCTCCTATACAACAAGGGATTATACGACAAATGTCACCCATGCAATAGGTGGTCATGGGATATAGTGTAATCAAGCATAACCATATAAGAAAGGTCCCAAGAGCAAGATAAGAGATAAGATAAGTAGACATCACTATGCCAGTAATCCTTATGTCATTATAACAAAGAGTACAAGATTTACATGGTTATCAGATATGGCTTTGTAAAGAGAGATTATATTTTCAGATTGAGTGTTAATGAAATAGCATATTTATTAAAATCAATGAAAAACAATGAATGAGGAAGAATAGTTACAAGAGTATCCAAAGATGTTTGTAAATATATTTTGAAAAGATATACTCTTATGTATGTTTTTCATATATATTATATGTATATAATATATGATTATATTTATATGTATGACCAAAAGAATTTTTAACCCAAAGTTAGGTTTGTTTTTCTATTCACTAAGTAGTCATACTCATCCCATTTGTGAACATTTTTTTAGGTTAATAAATTTATGGAAGTTCTATTAAGTAAAAGATACTTCAAGTAATGCATGTGTATGAAATTAGGTATTGTGATTCCTTGATATGCTTTTAGTAGTTAGTGTTCATCTAGTGAGACATTAGATCCTCAATTATGAATATAATTTTTAGAATAGAATTTTTATTTAGATTTTAGAAACAATTTATTCAAAATAGATTTTCATAAAAACCATGCATTTCACAATATTTATATAAAAGGCAAAAAATTCATATTTTCCACATCATTTTCATGATTTTAAATTATAAAAAGGATTTATAATAAGAGAATGCTTAAGGTCCATAAGTCACCACTTAGTGGTTTATGCCATCACACCCCTAGATTTCAGGATGTGACATAATCCATGATATTGTTTTTTCTTACCTATGTTATTTAAGTGGGAGATTATTAGAATAATATTATGGACTAGCATAGCCAGTCAATTTCTTGTAAGTTAGATTACTAAATTTCAAATAATATTATTTGTTTATTAGCCTAAATGTGTGATCATATTGTTATTGAGCTTTAGTGTGACACTTTGTGTTAGAAAAATTAACGATAGCAGATAGGTGATATAGATATTGAACTAGTTTGGCATGGAGGTCTGAGAATTTCACTAACCTAAAGAGATATTGTCCCTACTCTTGATGAGAATGCCAATGGGTTTCTAGCAATTCTCCTTGAGGATTCAATCAGTCATCTAAAATCCCAAGTAGGCAAAAAATAGAATTTCCCTCAATTGGATTCTATATAGGCTTGCATGTATGGTAAGTGAAAAAGAAAAATAAAGATCATAGTAGTAGTATTAGTGCAAAAGACTGATGGAATTATTTTTTTTTTTTGGATAATTGTGGCTTAAGATCTTTTGGTATATATATATATATATAAAATGAAAAAGTTTCCATAAAGTGTCATAACTTTTCGTAACTCTGTTCATAAAAAGATATGAACAAGATTAAACCATCAATTAATAGAAGTATATTAGGCCTTTAACTAATATCAATGGTACAGGTAGCTTAAACCATAAATCCTTGTATTAGAAATGGACATACCTTAGACATATTGTGTCCTTCCTACAAAGACTAATTTACTGAGATATCAAGCACTTACATGGCCATGTGCTCCATCTTGATTCATAAGTGTTTACAAAAGTTAACTCCAAATTTCTTGCTAGGAGTAGCACCACTCCATATAGTAACATAGGTAAGACTCTAGACACACCCCGCTCCATAGGTGCCATAGTGCCAAATGACAAATCGAGTCTTATTAAGAGTAATATACTAATCCTTCTTGGTCATAGCAGAAATGCACTATATTTTGCCAAAAATAAATGTATGAAACCTCCTCTCATGTAAAATTTGTCACAAGTAGCAACTTGTTTGTCCTATTAAACATTGAAAATAAAATTTTATCTACCTATGGTTGGGTTCCCATTGCTAGTGGCTTGTAGAAAAGGCTCCACAATCCCAATCTGACCAATGACTTTCCACCATTCCCTTTGGCAACCCCATTGTAAAAGGATCAACTATGTTTGCACTGGATCTTACAAACTCAATGGTAACAATTCTATCAAAGATCAAACTCTGAATGCTATTATGCTTTGGGCTTATTATTCTAGACCTTCTGTTGTATATATGACTATATGCCATAAAAAATATAGCCTAATTATCGTATCTCAAAGAGACAGGAGGTATCGATTGTGGCCACAGACTTATATCAGTAACAAGTTACATAGCCACTCTACCTCTTGACATGCAGTGTCTAAAGCCACTAACTCAGTTTCCATGGTGGACCATGTAATGCAAGTTTGTTTCTTACTTGCCCAAGACATGCTCCTCCACCCAACATGAAAATCCACCTAGTCATAGACTTAGTGTCTCTCAATCTAGAAACCCACTTGGTGTCAGAGTATCCTTCAAGTACTGTAGTATATCCATTATAGAACAAACTATAGTCATTTGCTTCTTCAAAGAACTGAAGACACACCTGACTATCATCCAATGTTGATTCCAGGATTACTAGTAAATCAAGAAAGCTTGCACACTATAATGGATATGTTGGGCTTAGTGTAATGCATAGTATACATGAGACTTTTGATGTGCTCACATATTCCAATCGTGCCACCATTTTTCAAATATTTTGGAGGAAATGAGACAAGGAATCATAAAGAGTGTTACACTCCTTAATAATCAAATGCTTGTATTTCTTAAGAATTTTCTTGATATAATGGGATTGACTCAATGCAAATCCATTTGCATACCTCTTCACCTTAATACCAAAAATGGTATAGTCCTCACATCAGTCTTTCATCATGATACTAGAAGACAAAAACTTCTTATTCTCATTAACCATACTTAAGTTTGTACTGAAAATTAACATATGATCTACGCACATGCAGATGATAACCCCAATATCTTTAGAAAATTTGGTGTATCTGCATTAGTTAGCAATATTATACTAAAAACTATAAGACAAAATAGTGTCAAATTTCTCATGCCATTGCTTTGGTGCTTGCTTCAGCTCATACAATGACTTCAATAGTCCACAAACTTTCTTCTCTTACCCCAGGAGCACAGAACCTTCCAGTTGCTTCCTATAAACTTCCTCGTCCAAGTCTCTATTTAAGAATGTTTGTATAAAATTCATTTCATGCAAAATAAACCTATAAATGGATGCCAAGGCCAGTAATACATGAATGGACATTATTCTAGCCAAAGGTGCATAAGTGTCAAAATAATCAATTCCTCCATTTTGATAAAACCTTTTGCCAACTAATCTTGCCTTAAAGGTTTGCAAAGAACCATCACTATGATATTTCCTCTTAAATACCCATTATAGTCAATCAGTTCTGAACTAGGAGACAAATCAATGAGAACCCAATTATTATTTGACATAATTAGGTCCTTCTCATCATTTATTGCTTCCTTCCAAAAGCTTGAATCTCTAGATGCCATTGCCTTAGCAAACATCTTAGGATCACCCTTGAGATGCAAGACCATGGCTATTTTTTAACAAAATGTCTCTCTATCCCCTTCAACAAGAAATAAAATAGATTATAAGGAAATAAAATCTGGACTATTTTTCTTTCCTAGGTCATTGACTTCATCAAGGCTCAAAGGTATATTTAAGAGAATCATTTTCAATCATATGAATGAAATCTTTGCTATTTCCAAAATCTTGCGTTTGTGCCGAATTTGAATTATCATTAGCCATGCTAGTAGATTCATCTATGATAAACTTATCTTCAAAAAATTCCACATTCCTTAACTTAACGACCACATTGTTCTTCAAATCCAACAATCAATATGTTTTGGAGTCCATTGCATACCCCACAAACATGACCTTGAATGCTCTAGCACCCAACTTAGTTCTCTTAGGGTTCAGAACCTTATAATAGGCCAAACAACCCCAAACCATAAGACAATTGAGATTTGATCTTCTAGCCTTCCATAGTAAATATGGAAAGAACCCCGTACTCTTGGACAATATTCACTTATGCACATGAAAAGCCATGAGAAATGCTTCTCCCCACAAATTTAATGGTACCTTGGCATCGATTAGGAAGACATTTACCATATGTAATAATGTTCAATTTTTTCCTTTCTACTAAGCCATTTTGTTAAGAAGTATATGGAATATTGGATTGATACACAATCCCATACTCTTCATAATAGAAAATGAAATCATGTGAAAAATATTTGCCTCCCTTATCACTTCATAGCACTTTGATCCTTTTATTAGTTTGATTTTCAAGAAGAGATTTAAAAGCTTTAAACATGACAAGTGCATCATCTTTATATTTAATTAAATAGACATTTGTATAACGAGAATATCCATTAATAAAAGTAATGAAATATCTATTACGTTTCATAGTTAACATGTCATTTAATTCACAAATATTGCCATGCACAACATCAAGAAGTCTATTACATATATCATTCTTAGGAATAGTTTTCTTAGCCATTTTTTTCTTGAATGTAAATTTGGCATTTGTCATGAGAAAAATTATTGCATGTTATTAAACCATTTTGCCATGAATTTTAAAATGTTGAAATTAACATGTTCTAATAGTTATGCCTAAACACGCATGACCAATCATATACACAGAAATAATAACATTATTATTGATATTGAGTTTGAACATTCCATTACATGCATACCTTTTTTAATTAAATGTTCCCCCTTAGTCCATACAAGTTTATTGGAGTTAAGTACACTTTAATCCACTTTTTACACAATAAGTATATAACCACAAGATTCTTCTTTATTTCCAGAACATGTAGTACATTGATCAAGATCATCTTCTTTCTAGGAGAAAATTGAAGTTCCAGGGTTCCTTTGCCAAGAACTCTTGATGTCTTGTGATTTCCCATCATAACTTCTTGATCACTAGTTTCCACTTTATATGTCTTAATTTGTGCTCTATCATTACAAACATGTACCAAAGCCCTAAAATTATACCACCAATCAATAGAAGTCTCTACTACTGCCTTGTTAACTTTCATAACCATGCTAATTTGCATGTCCAATGTTATGGCTATAATATTCACTATGTTAGCTTCTACCACATTTGCTTGATGAGCCTTTCTATCATCTTGTTTCTTCCTCTTGAAGAAGTCTTATTTGAAGTGTTTGGTCTTGCCGCAATTATAGTACTTCAAATAGGCCCTCTTGTTTCCCTTGTCAAGGCTTGAATTTGAAGTATTGATATTCTTCTATTTCTTGGCTCCTTTGCCCTTGACAACATTCACCTTTGGCTTTAGATCTCCACTCATTTTTTGTTCCCTGAATATGCGTATCCTCTTCAATTCATAGATGTGTATGAACATTCATCAAGAATATAAGTTTTTTGGTTTGCACATATATATATATATATACATATATCAAAACTTGTAGCCTTTCAAATTCAAATTCCTCTTTCAATCTATAAATATCACTATCTATTCTAACACTCAGACTATCAGTGGATTTATTATTATGTGGGTGTTATTTTTCAAGCTACTAATGATGGGAAGGCTCGTCTAGTCCGTTTCCACAAGGAGCATTTTATCCTCCCACCCTACATGTTATTGTTATTGCCCTATTGAGATGACAGACTCTTACATAATGATGGCATTTAAGACAAAGAGGAGTTTACCTCTTCTTTTCTTCTCTCTCATAGATAATTAGTGATAGAGGGGCCATGTATAACATCCATGAATTCACCAGATGTGTGTTTAATTATAGATTTATTATTTTACATATATACATACTATAAAGTATAATTAAATCTATTTTTATTTGATGGCTTTAATTATTTTCAACAACTTCTTATATCCTTTTCTCTCGCAATAAAATAAGGAATTCTTGTCTCACTCATGATTCATCAAAGAATCATTTTTCCAATTTAAAAAGGTTATGCACACATACTTATGTAGTGGCAAAGCCTTTATGGAATTTGGTGGTTGATCTATACAATGCATGTGATCTACGTGATGTGCACAAGGGTATATTTATCATTTTTGTTTCAGTTTCCTAAGCCCTTTTTGCTTTTTTA
The DNA here is from genome assembly GCA_026873985.1 of Saraca asoca. Classification (NCBI taxonomy): domain Eukaryota; kingdom Viridiplantae; phylum Streptophyta; class Magnoliopsida; order Fabales; family Fabaceae; genus Saraca; species Saraca asoca. The sequence continues at coordinate 3,526 of JANHAO010003698.1, read as the reverse complement.
GGAAAGATGACATGTCATTTGCCTATTAACAACCCGTCAAGGAAAGAATAAATTACATACCAAAGGTAAAGTGAAGAGAATCATAACAGATTGAGAATAATGGAAAAGAATTGATAAACAATTTGTAAGCTTGAAAATAAAGTAGGTTTAATTATTAAAATAAGCTTTCCTATGTTATAATCAACAAAAAATAATAGCCAATAATCAGATCTATACATCATGTCATAAAGTATTTAAATTTGCATAAAACAATAAATCAACAAATAATATGTATACCTAATATTTCAATATAAATCCATTAAAATGTTCTCCATAATTGGTACACTCCTCACATGCCCTAGTAAAGAAAGGGAGAAAGAACTATTCAGAAGTCTTAATAGGGTAGTTATAGTTCTGTCTAAGGTGTAAGTAGGGACCTACTTTGCTACAACATTATTAGGCTAATTGAGCCATAATCATTGACCTAGTTATAAGGCTCACACCACTAAAGTCCACTATTGGCCTAGTTGTCAACTTAAGCCAAATAACATGATCACATTTTAATTAGCCTATTTTACAATATTATTATAGCATACTAATAATTCAATCACAACATAAAATTAAACTATAAATACCCAATAATGCACATCATCATATCTAATAAGGATGCTGACATCATACACATCTTGATTACTTATATTCCAATAACCATAAGACAATGTGACAAGTGTGAGTAACAAGGCATACATATCAAAATGTAATCTTCTACACATCTTTACAAAATGGTCCATGCATCTACCCAAGATGCCAAAATAAGAATCAATAAATCTCAACATAACAATGAGACAAAGTCTAAATGTCTCCAATGATATGCCATAAAACAAATATACACAATCAACAATATCATATATACATATATATGAAGTATATGGCTATATCATTAACATTTTACTAATCTTGAGATAATAATGACAATAGTTCATTATTTCAATAAGAAACATGAATTCCCACTGACGTTAAACATCAAAAGGCCTAGCCAAACTCATTCTAGTCACTTGTTTGTGAACAATTTTACATGTAAACCTTTGGTTAATGAATCTGTAAACATACGATCTGTGGCAACATGTATAATGCTTGCGTGGCTTCACTTTAACAAATTGATGCTTAATATCAAAATACTCTATATGAGGTAGTATTTTCATTATTATTTTGAGAGAAGTTCACCATCATAACATTGTTGCAACATGTGGTTAAGGTCCTAGAAATGCTCTGTACAACTTCAAATCCATGCACTACAAGAAAAAAAATTATTTTCCAATGGAATATTCCAATAGAACAAAATCTATTGCAATATTCCAATAGAAATTCCTATGGAAGACAGTAGTGGAACATTCCAACAGACATTCCAATTGATGGGTGGTTCCATTGGAATAGTCCATAGAAAATTCCATAGGAGTAAATCTTCCAACAGACATTCCAATGGACCTATCCATTGGAATGGCCAAAAACCAGAATGCTCCATTTTTAACTTTTTTTTCAAAACAATGTATTTCCAATAGACATTCCAACAGATTGTTCCATTGGCATAAAAAATTTGAAACGCGTCGTTTTGTTAAACAATAAGTGACTTGCAATTTTTCAATTTCCAACGGACATTTCCTTTGGAATCTTCAAAAACCCTAAAGGATATCTGGTGGCATTGAATACAATTGCAGACCAATTCTCTCTATGTGTGAATGAATGAAAACACCATCATCTCTGATCACATCCTCTGCGATCTCTCCGACATCTCTGATCTCTCTCTTATCCTTGATCACATCCGCCATGAACTTTTTCAGGTATATATTTATCCTCTCTTCACTTTTCCCTTTCTTTTCTATCTGCACTGTAATCTAGTCTGATCTACTTCTCCTTGAGGTATTCGAAACTCCTTCTCTTAACTGGCTTAGTTTCAAAATCAAAATTTCAACAACTTCATCCTGGTAATTTTTGTATTCCGTTATGATGTTTGGCAAATGGAGTCATTGTCTTTCTCTCTTTATCTGCGAGAGGGGGAAGGAAGGAGATGACAGACTGGTAATAGAGAGGTCAAGCTAAGAGGTGGTTCTCTGTCTCTCTTTATATATTTTTATATATTATTACTTAATTTGGCTTATACTTCAACTTTTGGCTTTTGTTCCCTACCTTTGGATCTTCCAAAGGAGAGAGATTTAGAATTTGGGCACCATGAGTCTCTTCAGCCTTGGAAGCAGGTATTCATCAAAATTCATTCTTTTTTTTTTGTTTAACTTGTTCAATGCTTTGGTTACAATTCTGGGTTTTTCATTTCAACAGCAACAATAATCAGTTTTCCATCTCTATGTTGCGCTTGATTCTTAACTTTTTCTCTATGAAGATGATTTGGGATTTTGATTGTGAAATCGTAATCAGCTTTTTTCTCATTTTAATTCATTTTTGCAAAGTATTTTTTTTTTATTCTCTCAAATGCATCTAAGCATCTCATAATCATCACATTCTCTATGGAATGAGATGGTTGATAATAGTAAGACAAAAATGAAGACTTATTATTATTATTATTATTATTATTATTATTATTATTATTATTATTATTATTATTTAGCACTAAGAGCAGAGTGCATTTGCCCCCCTTTTGACACTGCTAATGGGATTTAACTAGAGAACAATATATTGAATTTCATTGATATCAATCAGTTCTAATGGGATGTGATGTTTGGTTCTTTCATGCCATGGATACAATTTTACTATTCTGAAAGATAATATTTAGGTGGGTTGTTTTATGATTGGTCATGAATGCTAATTACGGTTCTCAGCTGGTTGTACTTTGTAAATACATGAATGCCTTTGATAGTTTTAAGATGCTTCTTCATTATATAGGTAGCTCTAAAATAAAATTATGAATATTCTGGACTCAACTTTAAAATGCTTGTTGATCAGTCAGTCATTAATAAATAATGTATTGCAAAATTTCTTATAAATGTTGCATATTTGTGTTTGTGTTTTTGTAGCTGTGGACTTCTTTAATTAAGTGAATATCCTTTATGGTACTCTCACAGAATTCTACACACCAGGCAACTATCCATCAATGACTATAGGACCAAAGTATAGTTTGACTTTTCAACCAAATTCATGTCTCACTTTGATTGCATGATTGGTATAGCTACACCAGATTAGCTAATATATGTTTCCTTTTGCCCCTTATTTTGTTGGACTTTTGGAATGCCTAATATTAGTTAACAAAATAACAATCAACTTTAGAAAACTTATAACTTCCTATAATTGGCAAGACTGATACATATGGTTGCTCTGATGAACGTAACTTTCCAAAGTAGTTGCTTGCTTTAATTTCTGCTGGTAGTCCTGACTATTTTATTTGTGCTTGACGTCTTTGGCATATTCATTCTCATTTTCAAAAGATTGTGAGTTTGAAGGAAGAAGCTCATATGAATACTTGCTTCAAGCATTTTGTTTTGTTTACTTGGGTAAGTGTTTTAAGGTCAAAAAGTTTGAAGATGGATATGTTAATTTC
>JANHAO010003697.1:0-25613 GCA_026873985.1 Saraca asoca | reverse complement strand
AACAGTTTTTAAAAACAGTTTTTAAAAAACTGTTTTCAAAAACAATAAAACAAAAACACCTGAAAACACTTCCAAACAGGCCCTTCATAACTGTTTATGGCTTTGTTTTCTTGCATCTGAACCTTTTCTTTCAGTCAAAGTTTCTTCAAGAATCCCAATAAAATTATTTCCGGGGAACTATGTCTAGCATATTACTCGAGGCCATTTGGAGGGAAAACCATTTCAATTTGTAAGACAATTTCCTTCTAAAGTCATATTCTTTTAATAAAAATGAATTAAATTATTAAACCTACATATAAAAAATTAGAATCAAATTCGGAACATAAAAAAATCTTTTAAAAAACATTAATTTAATAGTTAAATGATTTTTATATTGCTTTGACAAACTATTTAAAAGAAATAAGTTGTTAGATCTTAAAGCAAATAAATTAGGATTAAATTCAATTTTTTTTTTCAAAATCTCGAGAGCCTTATTCAACTTATTCATTAGGTAATGGAAGCTAACTTTTTTACTCTTTATTTTAGGATATTTCATTATATTCGGCAAATATAAAAATTAATGTTGTTAAGTCCCTGATGATTTTGGCAAGCACTGAGCTTTTCTTCCTGACATTTGAACTTGTAGATTCAGAACACTTTAAGTTAAACCAGTTGGAATGATCTTTTAGAGACAAACTCTAGTTTTTGCAAGTTGAAGATGTACTTGATGAGTTCTCTTATCTGCTTTTACAAGATCTTTCTGATTTTTTTTTTTATGAATCTGATTATAAAATTCAAATATTGTAAATACAATTAAGCTAATCACGTGACCTAAGGAAGTATAGGATTCATCCAAACGTGAAGTAAAGTGAAAATCTTTTTAAAAGTTTATGATATGATACTATATATTCAAAATTAATACAATTGTTTAAACGCCACTTTCTACACTATCTATGTATACCATTCCATATTAAATTATTTTTCTAAAAAAAAAATACAGAGAGTAGTGGGCAGGGAAGCATGTCTGGTTCTTCCATTCATTATGCGTATTATATCTCCCTCTCTCTCTCTCTCTCTCTCTCTCTCTCTCTCTCTCTCTCTCACTCACTGAACATTTCACCGGTGTCATTGTCCCCTCAATTAATGATTCTTCTCTCTCTCTTCATTTATTTTTTTTGAAAATTATTTCAATGATATCTTTGACCAAATAATAAAATTATTGAAGTAGTTATTATTATACATTAATAAACAATATTTATAATAAACTATTTAGGGAATTTAAATATATTTCATTCCCTCTTTTGTCAAGTTCATTGTATTAAAAAGAGAGACATAATATTTTTATGTATAATGAGACCTAGAACCTTTTTTTAGGTGTAATGTGGCTCAAAAAATCTATATTTATCTTTTCTAATATAATTAAAAAAAGAATTCACAATGAACCACATCCCTAGCCGAGGCATTAATGTCACTACATTTTTTTTTTTAATTTTTGAGATACATGAGGAAAGAAAAGTCTTACAACATCTGAGGATCGTAAAGAACCACGCCTATCTGAGATATAAAAACATGAATACCAATATTCAAATCTCAGACACGAGAGGCTAGTCAATCAGGAATATAATTACTTTTTGAAGAAAAATGAGTCAATTTAACTTTTGACAAATAATTCATAAGAGAATAAATTGTTGAATTAAGGGTGCATAAGGATCATCATAATACCTATTCATCAGTAAATTCATATCTACTTTGGAATTCTCTTAAACCCAGATCTTATTAATATTAGAATCTCAAATTAACTACAAGCCTACCGCAAAATCCTGTGTCATTAATTTTAGAATAGATTTAAATTTTTTTATTGATTTTATCATATTAAAAAAAGATAAATATAAATTTTTTTATCTCATTATAAATAAAAAAAGATTTAGATATTGTGTACACAAAATTTTATATTTATCTCTCACTGAGATAAATGATAACAAAGGAGAAAATCTAATAGATATGGCTCTTGTTTTTTTTCCTTAGATTCTCATAGGGAAAGAAATAATTTCCTTTTCCTTTGGGCCATACATAATGGTTTCTGTGGCAGGCTATGATTGGTTGCAGGATGTTCAGGTTAAGGCTGTAGAGAAAAATAATTGCAGAAGATTCAACCCTTTTCTATTCTTTTTCTTTGCTTGGAATTTAATCCAAATAATGAAATGATGACGATGATAGTGGAAACAGGACCCTTGATTTCGTAAATAGATATCAATAATGCATTGGTGGCAGGATATGCATTCTCTCTTTTTCTAAATTTTTATTTAAAAATGTATAAATTTTTATTAAAATTTTCTATTTCAATAAAAATAAACATGTACATTTTTTTTTCAAATTCACATTTTTTTAGAGAAAAGAAAAAGATACAAATTGATCAATTTAATTGGTTGATCCCCTTAACAGGATAAGCTTAATTTCCCAACTTTAAACTAAGATCACAATCCTTTTGAGTTAATTTATGCTTTTGGAATTATTATTTCTTGTTGTTCTAAATTTAAATTTAGAATATTATGCATATTAAATAGTTTATTATTTTTATAAAAAAAGGTTATATACATCTCACACTTAAAATTTTAATCATTAAATTTTTATTTAGAGCCTAATTTAATATACACATGATTATAAATTTTTTTAAAATAAAGTCAATATGTATTTAATTTTAGAAATTGTTTAGTTCATAAAAAGTTTCATAAAAAATAAAACTTTTCATAAAGTAAAAAGTAATTAAATTATTTGATTGATCATAATTCAAAGAATGGAGAAAATTATATTTATCACAAAACTTATTTGGTCCTTTAGATAAGATCTACTTCATTTGCTTTTAATGAAATAAAATATAAAATTATCTTTGTAAAATTTAGATAATGATAAGAGTATTCGTTTAAAAATTTAGATAGTATCTTAATAAAAAAATATAATTTTTATATAGAATATTTTAATTATTTTAATAATATTTCTATAGAAATATATTATTGAACTAAATATTATATAAGAATTTACTTATTTAAAAGTTTAACTTTTAATCAAATAAATTTAAATATTTTTCAAAAAATTTATATACAAACTTATTTTTTAAATAATTCAACTTTCCATAAAATTTATTTCCTACACCAACTAAATGACTCCTCATTCTTTACCCACAATGTCACATCCATATTTTAATTTTCACGTGATCATTCGCTCTCTCGTAAATATGTGATATCAAAAATCTTGCACTTCCTACTCTATGAAGCAGGTGAGATTCATAAAAAGTTATTCATTTACAGATCCCAATAACAGCCGTACTATTTTGGTGAGCTATCAGAGGTCATGTTTCCATAGATACTTTGCCGAATTGTTGTCCAAAGGAAGGAAGAAAGTGCTCTTAAGGGATTGTTTGGCGGCCAGTTTAAAGTCTCTTTTGAGAACTCTAATATTAACCTGCATGTGACGGATTCTCTTGTCCTTACAAACGCTGTGCCTGTTAATAATTTCTTCCAATTTAAGAGCAGGTGCAAGAAATCTTTGAAGTCACCGAAAGGTAGTTTGAAGAAAATGGTAATAGGAATTGAACTTTCTGACATCAAAGCCAAACAGTGTTATTCCTTTCTTTTTCATTGTCGCATAGGTTTGTAAATATGATAAAGTAAAGAAATATCCGTCGTTTATATGTAGTTTGGGAAATACAATTTGATGCGGAAAAAGTATATGCACTCAGTTAATAGTAGACACATGCAAACGCACAAAATCATATGCACATGTTATGATTCCTATATTCTATTTTAAGCAAATTAAAATTACCTCTTTATTATACTTTAAAGTTTGTATTTATTTTCCTAACAATTATTGGTGGGAGATTTTGGAAGTATCTAATTGAAATAATTGATAATTATTTTCATATAATTATAGTTTGAGGTTATAAATGATCTCAACTTTATATGCTTTGGTCGCCATTAATTGATCAATAGTTTTAATCATACACACTTAATGTTTATAATTGGTGTTTTATTGGAAAAGGTCCCTATCTTTTCAATTTTATTGTTGAAATTTCAATTCATTTTAGTATTGCAATAAAATGATTTTTTTTCAGTTCAGTGCAATGCATAGTATAATCATCATCTGGGTTGATCTAGACATGCTTATTTACATGGAATCAAAACAAAATTTTCCATCTATCATATTTTAAATTTTAAATCGTTTAAATTTAATCAAAACTTATACTTAATAATAAAATATTTAAAATATCTAATATTGTTTGATTTTAAATTTCATAATCTTTTTCTTATTATTTTAGAATTGAAAATTTTAAATATAATATTTTTATTTTTTAAAAGATGTCTAAATAAGTCTTTAAAATAGAAAAGAAATAGATATGACTAGTATATATATGCACGTTATTTTTTTTGTCTTATATAAGACACCAAAATAGAAAATTTTGGTACTCAACCCAAATTCATAATAATGATACAAGGGTGGCTTAGCTTTCAATATTGCTAATGATACTTTTGATGGGAAATACATACATGCCCACCTAATTGTCATAAATAGATGAGAAATGATAATGAAGTATAACCATTTTTAATTATGTTTACTTGAAACTGGGAAGCTGTTAGCTTTGACCTGCTAATGGTAATCGAATTTTTATATATTCAAATCATCCAAATAAACTTACCCTATTCTACATAACTTGTAAAAAAGCTTTAAACTGACGTTAAACTTTTGAAAAACTATACGAATAAAGCCTTGTCCTTAGTTCAAACTTCAAAGTTGCTGGGCGGCTGACTAAGATGTGAACTCAAAACCTCAAAGCCGTGATGCTCTCAACCTTCTGCGTTGTCTTCTCTTTGACAATTCTAAGGTCTTTTTCTTACTTATAGTTATTTTACCATACCTACTTCATTATTAACCTTTTATATAATAAATTATTCACAAAATTAACCGTTAAATTTAATATATAGTATTATATTCATAAAATTTAAATTGATTTGAAATTAATTATTATTTAATCAATAAATTTTAAAATTGACATATACATGTCAGTGATTTAAATTTTAAATTTTGTATGTAAAATATATATTATAATTCATTATTTATAAATAAACAGTTGAATAAAAAATTATTTTCTAAAAAAATATTATTGAATGACATAAATGTCCTAATTTTCATGCGGGTGTCAATTAATAGTCACTATGCATATAGATCTTGTTTATTTATGCGGTTCACGAATAAATTGCAAATTACATAATGAAAACTTAGGTTAGTTTCATCATAAAAGTAGCTTTTATTGCTCATAAATACAAGTAGAACACGACAAACTAAGCCTTCATTTCCTCCTCTTATCTTAATTTTGTATCTTCATCTGCTTTTAAGACCGTCCATGAGGAGGAGCGACATCAATTAGCCCGTCATTAAAATCAGCTACTTTGGCGTCATTACATTATTAATATTATTATTATGATAGGATAAGTATGTTACTGAATCCTTCTTTGTGAAAATTTCAAGTTCAGATCATACGGATAGTGGGTAAGTTGGTTTTATGAAAATTAGAGATAGACTAATGCGTTTTTTATAAAAAAGAAAATAAAAAAATTAATTATAATGTATGCATTGAATGAAAATAAAAATTGAAAAAAAAGTAGAGAAGGGAGTGGAAAGCTGTATTAATGATGTAAATGATTTAGGATTAGGACAACATATCCAATAAATTTTTTGTGGTTTATATTTTTTAATTGAAAATTAATGTTACCCATCAATAATAACGGTGGTTTTATAATTTGCTATGACTTTGGTACATAGTTGATACACACATTAAATAAACTTGTGTTAATGTCAAAATGTGTGTACTTTGGTCGGTGAGTTCGAATAATTCAAACAATTCATTGGATTTATTGGAATGTTGAATGTGTGCCATCCTTTTCTTGACAAACAAGCTGGTAGCAGGGTTCTGCCGCTGCTTGCTCAAAAAGCTTGTACTGTACTTTGATGTTGTCAAAACTATAAATGAATAAAATTATTCGTAGATCTTTTCTAATTAATAATTCAAACTCGCAAAATCAGTCACAAGATAAGATAATGATGCTTGTTCTATGTTGGCTTTACAAGCTCAAATGATTTTTGTAAATAGGGGCGTAAATTCTAACCTAACAATGTAACATTTTTTGATACAATATTGAGACTTAACATATTGCAAAACATTTAAGTATTGTATCATTATATATCAAAGGAGCAACAAATTATTAAGGCAAACATCAACTCCCATGCAAGACATTTTTAATGATATAATGATATTTGATATTATCTTAAGAGTTGTATGATTCATATAGGAAATAATGTTTTTGCGGGAAGTTAAACTTCATAGAAAATAAATTCCTGTGTAAATTTTTGGGAAATTACTAAAAATTATTTAGTTAATATTAAAGAATGAGAACTTTTTAAAAATTAAGTTTTGATATAGTATTGGTTTAATTATAAGCTTCCTAGGAAGTATTATCACAATGATTAAAATATCTTATAGAAAGTAATGTTCTTTTGTCAAAACATTGTATAACTATTTAGAAGGATATTATTATTATTATTATTATTATTATTATTATTATTATTATTATTTAAATTTTATAATAATAATTATATATTTTGTTTCATTAAAAGTATAGAAAGTAAAACTTATCTAAAGGATTAAATAAGCAAATTTCCCAACTTTGTAGAAAGTAGAATTTTCTAGAAAATATAATTTTTTTCATTTTTTAAGTTAATAATTATCTAAATAATTTAAATATTTTTTACTTTCCGAGAAGTTATGCTTTTTGTAGAACTTTATGCGAATCAAAATCAAACGATTTCATAGAATTTTTTTTTTCTTTTTCACGAATTTGAATCTAAACAATGATTTTTATAATCCCTATCAAATATCACTATGTCACTAAAAATATTTTTATCTATTTATTTAATATGACTAATGTAAATATGAGTATGCTGAGAGCAAATAAATATCATATACAATAACAATAAACAGAGGAAATTTGTTCCTTAACCCTTTGTTTGGAATTATTAAAAATCAAATTTCATTTCATTTTCAAATAATTTTTATTTTTAAATATTATTTAGATTTAAATTAAAAGAGATTTCATTTCAATTCATTTTATTTATAATTTATATTTTAATTATATTTATATTATTATGAAATTCATCAAATTTATTAAAGATTTCACTAGAATTTATTTCATTTTACTTAAAACACATATTTTATCATATACTTCACTCTTATTTTAATATTTTATTTATTATGATACTATTAAAATCTATATTTTAATTAAATTTCATGCAATATGATTTAAACAAAAGAATTTATTTATAAATAAATTAAAATAATTATTTTTGATATAATTTTCAAAATTCACTTATAAATAAAATGAAACCAATTCTCAAAAGTTGATTCCAATACCAGAATAAAGAATTTAACTTGTTTGATGTCATCCAGATTTAGTCAATCCTTCGAGTAGGGGAAGTAAATTATGTATGGAAGATTTGTAAACCCTTAAGAAAACGGTGTCAGAAGAACTATTCTAGGTACGAACAAGTACAACAAATTTTGGCAAATTGCCATGCTAATAATGAACATCTCAATTGACTTTCATATACTTCCCTTGGTATAAATATAGTGATTTATAGCAATTGGATATTCTTGATATTTTATTTTATCAATTTCAAAATGAAAGATACAAATTTTTGTTTTAAGTTTCACAATTTTTTTATTGAGATTCATTACTTCAATAAAAAATTATTTTTATATTTATTTTTTTTTTTGCTAAATTCATGTTTTTAATTTTTTTTTAATTTCTCAAAGAAATTAAGGGAGTCATATTCAATAATTTGCATAATATCTTAACACGCATGAAGCACGTGTTGAATACTTTTTTTTTTTGTAAAAATTTTAAAATAATTTAGATTTGAAATAATTTATTTTGAAAAAAAAATTATGTTTGAAAGTATTTATCCAAAAATCATTTTAAGAAATTACTTGTGTTATCTCATTTGGATATGTAAAAAATTTCATTTATATATTAAAATAGAGAACTAAACCCAATTTTGGAACCTACATACACGCAAAAGTGAGGATAAATTAAAAAATCATACCCATATAAATTTTGCAAAATTAAGGGGAGTTTCCAATTCTCCCCTTCCCACCTTTTTCCCTCAAAGCACTTTATGACACAATTCAATGATTATTTTTACATAAAAATCTTTTAAATAATGATGGTTTTAATTTGGGTCTAATTTATGTTCATAAATAATGATCAGTCAATCGACTCTTAAAAAAACAAAAAAGATTATGTTGTACTTAAAAAAAAAAAATCCTCATCATAAAAAATAGGGTCTGGTGTATTCGCCTTCCGGTGATTCTTGATATACATTGCAATTTGCAAAGAAAAAGTCGCTTAATTAACACGGCAATGTTATGTATGATTTCATCATTGATTATGAACTTTATGTCTTCTTGCCTAATTGCCTAAGGAACCTTCTTAACTACCATTCGTTCAAATCCCAACTACTCCAACGCCTGCAACCCCACTTCTCATTCAATGGTGCGTTTATGCATTAAAAAAGTTCGTACTAATAAACACTTTTATAAATTTTATGACAATTTTTTTTTATATTTTATAATTTTTATTAAAAAATTATAAATTTTATATATAAATAAAATTTTTTAATGTAATTTTCAATAATAAAATTATAATTTTTTATATTTTTGTTACATATAAAATTTGAATATACTTGTAACTTTTTGTAAAAAAAGTTATAAAATTTAATATAATGTTTATAATTTAGATTTTACAAAAGCTTACAAAATTCTTGAAAAAAATAAATAGATAAGCTGAGATGCTTTTATATTTACCATCAAGCATTTCTCAACGCCATTTTTTTTTATCTGTTTGAGAAAGCATTATTATTATCTTATATCCATCTAGAAATAAAACTCTGAAAAAAAAAAAAGATATCTTGAACTAAGGTCACTCTACTATTCGTAGTAAATAGTGAAGCTGGAAAAATAATTCCACCGAACAAACCCAGGATTTGAAAAGCATTTCTATGAGGTTTGTCCCATTCACAAATAATATCTACTGAATATATTTCCCAAACTACTTTTCTTGTTTAGGGTTAGCGAGGAGACAGACAGCACATGCACTCATGAAATCATAACAAACTTTTTGAGTAAGCATAGGTGTGGTCAGTTCACACCTAATTTAAAAAAAGTTTGGACTAATTTAGCAACCACTATCTCTGAAATATAATTTGAATCTCCTTATCGATAATTAAAAATATAATAAAATATCTCTTAAATATGACTATATTTAACTCTATATAAAATGTTCATTAAAAATTTTACTTAAAAAATCTTATTTAATTATATTAAGTAAAGATTTTTATATTATTTATATATATTATAATTAAAAGATAGTACATGTTGTCATGATTTTGAAGAAAAATAATTTTTTTAAATAAAGGATGTTATTTTCTATTATATTTTCTATATTTAATATTGAATAAATAAAATATTTTTTATTATTTTAATATTTTATAATTATAAATAAAGTAAGTAATATTATTCTTAAGAAAAATATTTTTCGTAAAAAGAAATGGAGTATAAATTATGTACAATTTATTTTTTGATTTTTAAAAGCATGCAATCAGTTCCTGAAGTTTAAAAATAATGTTAATAATCTTTTACGGACTCTTCTTAAGGGTTACTTTCATGTGCCATAGCATACTCTTAAAATGGATGAGTAAATCCACATGACTCAAATTTTCGAAAGATTTATTTTATTTTAATTTTTAAGATATTAAAAATAATAAAAACTAATAATTATTTTTTATTAGATTATTGGATAGGATAAAACAATATTTTCTCCTTCAATTATAATATATTCTCTTTCCTCATTTGTTATCAATAGAATCTGGCACTACAGAGTGGGTTAACAAAAGTTCAGGAGAAGCCAAGTCTGGCAAAAGAGACAAACATGGTGGACCGCAAGGTCGCTGCATAAGGAGTCCCAGCTTGCTAAAGATACAAACTCGTTGATTGAATGAACTCGAGATTACGAGCAAATAGTGGTCTTAGCGCATGAGTTCTAGCTTGTTAGAATAAAGTTTTACCCAGTTAGAAGCCTGCTGAGGTCAAGCATAAGACCAACAGGCAACTTGTATCGCTATTTTGCAAAATACAATTATCGGCCCCACAAGCAAAAAGTAACTTGTAGAAGCTAATTTATAGTGCCACAGGTAGTTTTGTACATTTAATGTTTAATGTAATGGATGTACAGTTTATTTAATTCCATTCGTACCCTCTATGCTTATATAAATAGGGGGTTAGAGCCATTGTAGAGAGAGACAAGAGAATAATTGTAGAAACTCTGCCAAAAATCATAAAAAAAACTCCGTAAAAAACCCTTTAGATTAATAAAACATCTCCGTGGATGTAAGGTTCAGTGCCGCTCAGATTTAGTTAAACCACGTTAAACCTTTACGTTTCAACCTTTCTCCTTTTTTCTCCTGCCGTCTCTCGTCACTCGCCGTCCCAACAATTGGGAAATAGTTTGGGCCTCGAAAGAACCCCTTTTGTTGGCTAGATTTAGGTGTAATCGAATTCCATCATCAACATTTTGGCACGCCCGATGGGACCCATCTGTCTTCTGGTTGTTTTTATTTTCCAGGTCTGTCTCTTGTGCAGCCATAATGGCCAGAGGAAAAGCCGTCAGGAAGTCCAGCACCTCCGACAACCAGTTAGAAGGTCATACTGCAAGTTCCTTTACCACTAGAACTGCCAAGGGTTTGGCCTCCCCAGTTCACTGCCAACCTGCTGTCACTGTCCTTGAGACCAATGAAGCGCAAGCATGGCGTCAATGCTAGGAAGCATTTGAGGGTTCGTTGAGGAGGATGACCGAAGCATTCCAAATGCTGGCTCAAGCACAAACTCAAGGTGCACAAAGGCAAGCTGAAGTCATTGCACCCAGAAACATTTCCCAGCAGCAATGAGTTGGAATTTTGAATAGAACTAGTCACGAGCACATTTCAGGTCCTCATCTGCATAATGAGAAGGATGCGAGAAGCCACCATGCTTCTAGTTAGAAATATGAAGGATTACCATTATTGATGGAAAAGTTGTTCCAGAGGGTGAAATAGTTAGAGGCACACCCTCGAACTCAAGGTGACCGGAGTCACGCCAAGGAGCAAACTCATTTCTCTAGGAAGATCGAAATGGAGTCCCTCCCCTAGAAGTTCAAAATTCCTACCTTCCTATTGTATAATGGAGACAGTGACCTACGCAATCACTTGGACATGTTTAACGATCAGATGGACCTTCGGACAAGTAATCCTTTGATCAAGTGTTGTGTTTTTCCCATCACACTGGAAGATGCTCCTCGAGCCTAGTTCAGGAACCTCCTGTCCCGCTGTATTGACAGTTGGGAGGAATGTCAACAAAAATTTCTCAACCACTATAGGGCACTTAAGAGGCAGCTCATGCCCCCTATCACCTCGCCACAATCTTTTAGCACAAGCATGAGTCTTTGAAAGACTACATTAATCGATTTAGGTGCAAGATCGACAATGTGGACAACCCATTTGACAAGAGCATTTTGACGGCAATATCTGCTGGGCTTCGCAAAGATGGTAAGTTGTATTAAAGTATATACAAGTCCCCAGTACCAAACTAGGGAGAGTTCTACGATCAAGGTACCAAACAAATTAGGTGGGAAGAGATGTTTGGTGCAAAAAAGTCTGAACTGGGTAGCCCAGGCCAAAATAAGAGGAGGAATAGTTGTGAGGATGCAAAGAACAGCTCCAACCCCCAACACGTGAAGAAGGCCAAGGCCGAGTGACCTCAGCAATCAACTCATCATGAGCACTATAGTGTCTTATCAGATACTCTTGATAGGATTTATGCAGTAGAAAGGAGTAGAGAGGACTTCAGGACTCCCGCTCCCTTGCGGGCTCCTCATGCAGGCAGAAATACAAATAAATTCTATGCATACCACAACGAAGTAGGGTATAATACCTCGAATTGCCGAGCTCTCAGAGATGCCATTAAGGAACTAATTAAGAGAAGGCACTTGAGGGAGTACGTATTGCCGCCTATAACGTAACAGCCTCCCCGGCCTCAGCGGGCCCCCGAGCACGAGTCGTCAGCTATGGTGAGAACTACATATTGATTCTGCCACGTGGTATGTAATACCATTCTAAGTCTTATGTTCACTGGATCAGTGTAAATTTTTTGAAAAATGTCAACTTATTATCTAGCTCTTGAAGAGTGAGTTTTCCATCCCTCTAGGAAAAATGTATTCTTCAAAAATCAAGTTTTAATTTATGACTGAACATCACACTAATGCAGCTTATTTTCCGGGGCCATGTTAGTGTGACTAGTTAAGCATCACATTAGCATAACTTATCCCTTGGTGTCTCGCTAATATAACAGAAACTTAAAGCTCATGCATACGAGCCATTTTCTTAGCTACCGCATGCATGCAGTGATCTTACCATACATGCGAGCTACTTTCTTAGTCACCACATGTGTACAACTTAAAGCTCATGCATGCGAGCCACTTTCTTAGCCACTGCATGCATGCAACGATTTTACCACACATGTGAGCCACTTTCTTAGCCACCGCATGCACACAATGATCTTACCATACATGCGAGCCACATTTTTAGCCACCGCATGCACGTAGTGATCTTACCATTCTTAGCCACCGCATACATGTAATGATCTTACCATACATGCGAGCCACTTTCTTAGCTAACGCATGCATGCAGCGATCTTACCATACATGCAGGCCACTTTTTCGGCCACCACATGTGTGCAACTTAAAGCTCGTGCATGCAAGCTACTTTCTTATCCACCGCATACATGTAGTGATCTTACCATACATGTGAGCCATTTTCTTAACTACCATATGTGTGCAACTTAAGACTTTTGCATACGAGTAACTTTCTTAGCCATCGTATGTATGCGGCCTGAATTTCACAGCTCTTATATGACCTGAATTTTGACCTAAATTTCATAGCTTTTATGTGATCAGATGCCTTAGGGCCATGTGACCTACTCATATATCGCCCACATTCAATATACTTAGCCCAAGCTTATCTCTTGATTAAGAAGCATTACCGATTGGCTATTTAATTATTTTTATACGTAGAATTAATATTTATCATTTAAGAGTTGTGGGATGAGTAGCCAAATACTTGAAGAAAAAAGAAGAAAAATTTATTCATTAAAAGCCTTAGCGAGGTACATTTATGCTAGAAAGAGTCAAAATACAAGTTAGAGAAAGCTATAACTAGATTTTTCTGAAGGAAAGATTGTTGCACAAGGGGAAAGCTCCCACCAATCGAACGACTAACCACTGAGAGATGAACCCTTGTCAACTAGAAACTCAGGAGCTCGCTTAAGTCCTCAAATTTCTTCTTCCGGCCCCTTCCTCAATAGCAAGCTCCTCCTTAGTTTTGCTCCTAAAACTAAGAAGTCTAGAAAAGGCCCACTAGAATGGCTAAAAAGGAGAAACCTCACAATCATGAGGACATAACCCAAGATTCATATGATATCTCTCCACATTATTGGAGAAGTATTATCTTCAAAGCTTCTTATGCAGCAGACTATACATGCCTTACTTGGAAGGCGTAATATCAGGAAATCATGAGGCTTATCTAAAACTTCCATTCAGTCATTCTTAGAAGGAAGAAGAGGGCTCCCTATAATTTAAATAAACTTAGCCTGATCTTATCGAAGAGTCTGGAAGGAATTCCTAACCACTATTATTTAATGATTCAAAAGAAAATGAGGCTAGCATACTAATGACTGCAAAACGCGTATTGTCTAAAAAAATGAAACGACAAGCTAACCTGAATAACTTTGACCACACAGTCACCCATGAGAACTTATCCATATGGCCTTTTAAGTTCTGGAAGGCCCCAGTTCATTGAAGTCGTGCCTCACGAAGGGAAGCGAATGTGTAGGATAGAGGCCAGAGTTATCAGATATCACAATAGAACAAGCTTCTGCCAAAAGAAGTCTAACTCTTAGTCCACGAAGTAAACTGAGAGTTAGGGGGCTAATGTTATTAGTAGAATCTAGCACTACAGAGTGGGCTAGCAAAAGCCTAAGAGAAGCCAAGTCTAGTGAAAGAGACAAGCACAGCGGACCGTGAGGTCACTACGCAAGGAGTCCCAGCTCACTAAAGATCTAAGCTCATTGATTGAACGAGCTCGAGGTCGTGAGCCAGTAGCGATCTTAGTGCAGGAGCTCTAGCTCGCTAGGACAAAGTCTTACCAAGCTAGAAGCTTGTTGAGGTTGAGCATAAGGCTAACATGCAACTTGCACCATCATTTTGTAAAATACAACCATCGGGCTCCAAGCAGAAAGCAACTTGTAGAAGCTAGTTTATAGTGCCCTGGGAAGTTTTGTATATTTAATGTTTGATGTAATGGATATACAGTTTATTTAATTCTATTTGTAGCCCTCCATGCTTCTATAAATGGGGGACTAGAGCTATTATAGAAAGAAACAAGAGAATAATAGCAGAAACTTTGCCAAAAATCATAGAAAAAGCTCTGTAAAAATCCCTTCAGATTAATAAAATATCTCCATAGATGTAGAGTCCGGTGCTGCCCGGATTTAGCCGAACCATGTTAAACTTTCGTGTTTCAACCTTTCTCCTTTTTCCTCTTGTCATCTTTCATCTCTCGTCACTCGTCGCCTTAACAAATGGGAAATAGTTTGGGTCCCCAAAAGAACCCCTTCTTTTGGCTAAATTTAGGTGTAATTGAAATCCACCATCAACATCACTCAATAAAAGAAAGGAATTATTAGTTTTTTGTGATTTCTTCAAATGTATTGAAAAATGAAAATTGAGTTTCCTAATGTTAATGGTCGATTTTGGTAATTGATTAACGAGGGTTCAAGGAACCAAACTGCTTACCTACTACTTAATGTATGATAACTTGAAGAGAGATTCAAGGGGAGAGAGGAGGAAACAAGGAGGAATTTTATCATGGTTCAGCCAAAGTCTATTTGACCCCTACATCCACGATGTGTGTGATTCTCTTTTCTTAATATTTCTGATTACACTAGTGAATACAAGAGGAAATCTCAATAGAGCTTCTGTGTCACTCTCTTCTTTTTCTCTATTTTTCTTTTCTCGTCCTCTCTTTTGCGACTATCTCGTCCCATTTTTATATATGTGGGAGGGTTACAAATTATAATTTATTCATATATGACTATGATTACATCTGTACTAAGCATTAAATGCTAGATAGTAAGTAATAAATGCTAGGAAAATCATTGTCAGGCTTTTAAGGGCTACTTTGTGGGCTGGTAGAGCACCTAAGCCGCATCTGTCAGATGCTCGATTGTCTTCCTCGGCATAGAGTAGAGCTTGCCATCGACCTCGCTGGCTGGGGCTCATGATCGCGCATCTTGCAATCTGTCACAAGGTCTCCAGTGACTTTGCCTTAGCTTGGGCCATGCCTTTCTACCCCCGGTTCCTAGCTTTCTGGGCCTTTGTTGGCCTTCTTAGCTTGATCCGGAGAATCCCCATAACATCAGCCCCTCAACTCGTAGCTTACCTTGTAAGCTGGGAGTTACTAATGTGCTTCTCAAGAAAAGGAACCCTCCTCTACAACTTAATTCACCCAATAGTTGCCAGCGCGTCTCATGTAAGGATCATAGGTGATTAACAGCACAGATTTTTGAGTTGTGCTTAGGTTTCAGCAACTTCATAAACATTCATGTCTGCTCCAAGCATAATCAAGAGAAGAGTTCCTTGATGCGATGGGACTGGTCTAGGATTTCAAAGTTATCCACTATCTCATTAGGGCAGTCAAATGCACTTAACTAGAGGGGGAGTCGAGCATCGGAGGCTTAGTGCTTATGCACAAGGTGTGCCTGAGCTGCTTGGATGAGAGCTCTAGAGGAGTAGTGCATATGCACCAAGTATGCTCGAGTTGATAAGAAGTGAGCTCTGGAGGCTTAGTGCTTATGCACCAGGTGTGCCCGAGCTACTTGGATGAGAGCTCTGGAGGCTTAGTGTATATGCACCAGGTGTGCCCGAGCTACTTGGATGAGAGCTCTGGAGGCTTAGTGTATATGCACCAGGTGTGCCCGAGTTGATAAGAAGCAAGCTTTGGAGGCATAGTGCTTATGCACCATATGTGCCTGAGCTGCTTGGATGAGAGCTCTAGAGGCTTAGTGCATATACACCAGGTGAGGTGTGCCCGAGCTGATAAGAAGCAAGCTTTGGAGGCATAGTGCTTATGCACCATATGTGCCCGAGCTGCTTGGATGAGAGCTCTGGAGGCTTAGTGCATATGCACCAGGTGAGGTGTGCCCGAGCTAATAAGAAGCGAGCTCTGAAGGCTTAGTGCTTATGTACCAAGTGTGCCCGAGCTACTTGGATGAGAGCTTTGGAGGCTTAGTGTGTATGCACTAGGTGTGCCCGAGTTGATAATAAGCGAGCTCTGGAGGCTTAGTGCTTATGCACCAAGTATGCTTGAGCTGCTTAGATGAGAGCTCTGGAGGCTTAGTGTGTATGCACCAGGTGTGCCCGAGCTACTTGGATGAGAGCTCTAGAGGCTTAGTGATTATACACCAGGTGTGCCCGAGCTTTTTGGATGAGAGTTCTGGAGGCTTAGTGCATATGCACCAAGTATGCTCGAGTTGATAAGAAGTGAGCTCTGGAGGCTTAGTGCTTATGCACCAGGTATGCCCGAGCTACTTGGATGAGAGCTCTGGAGGCTTAGTGTATATGCACCAGGTGTGCCCGAGCTGATAAGAAGCAAGCTTTGGAGGCATAGTGCTTATGCACCATATGTGCCCGAGCTGCTTGGAAGAGAGCTCTGGAGGCTTAGTGCATATGCACCAGGTGAGGTGTACCCGAGCTGATAAGAAGCGAGCTTTAGAGGCTTAGTGATTATACACCAGGTGTGCCCGAGCTTCTTGGATGAGAGTTCTGGAGGCTTAGTGCATATGCACCAGGTGTGCCCGAGCTACTTGGATGAGAGACAAAACATCTTTACCCGGCCTAAGGTCATACAACGACCACGGGCAAAAAGTTATGCAGAGGCCAGATATGCAGTTCGCCTCTTCACTTTTTGCCAAAAATTTGAAGCATTAGTTCTACGTGTGTCTCTTCGATTCTACAGACAATGTAATAATTATCATGCTCAGTTGGCAAGCTTCAGCTTTAAATGCTAATACGTGCTGGTCCGTTGGATCATGGGCCATTTGAAGGGTTTCTTCATCCGATGGTTCAATTCATTCGATTTTAAGCTAGGCAAATCCGCCTTTTCCCCTCGCTTTTCTTGTTTGTCAAAACACTTCACCTCTGCTTCGTCTTTTCATCTCACCCAGGGACTGTCTGCCATTCTTGTCTAATGGATCTTGCCTTGTCTTACTGGTTTTGCTAGTTCGATTCTCAGGTTGCTACTCCTCCATCTTTACTCAAGTTTTTAGGCCGTTCTCTAACTTGTCAAGGTGAGTTTCCATTTCTGTATCATCATTTTTCATTTTGATTCTAGAGTCTTTATGGATGTTCTTGGTGCTGGTGGGGAACAATGATATGAGTGAGTCATTACTTGTCCCACCGACGATGGCTAGGGTTTTAGGTGGTGGCAACGGAGTTTCTCGGGTTTCTAGGCCTCTATAGCCTATCCCTTTTTTTTAGGATCTTGTCTCACATTTTAGGCAGTCCGAGGTAATAACCGCATCCTTCTTAGGTTGAGTGGCTTCTAGATTTATAGCCTTTCTTGTCCGGGCCTAATTTTTCTTTTCCTTTTCTTCTTCTTCTTTGTAGATGTCTCAGCCCTCTAAACATCGTCGCCACCTAATAGTCAACGAGGATACTGAGTCCGAGGGGAGTGAGGAAGCATTTTGTATAGGGGATGCGACCTCCCAAAGCGGAGAGGTCGCTAGCGGGTTCGTAGCTCACGCTAGGCCAGCGGGGTCTGGAGCCGCTTCTCCCTTCAAGCATTTTTCCTCTAGCATCAAACCCAAAGAGATGGGGGGGATCATGGAGGCATATTTCTTCACAAAGGGTTGCCGCATGCTGGTGCCATCTCACGAGGATCTTGCTGCACATCCTCCACCGAGGTTCGAGGCCATCAATGTTCATCACCTTAACGAGGGTTTTTAGTTCCTAGTTCCGTCGTTTATAATTGATTTTCTAAATGAACTGGGACTCATGCCAGCTCAGTTGACCCCCAACGCATATTCTTCTTTGATCTCCCTTGCATTAATTTATCTCTAGAATGGCCTCTGTCCCCCTAGAGCGAGGGCTCTATGCTTTCTTTACCACATTAAGGGCTTTAGGCGGCAGGAAGGTTACTACTACTTGTCACCTCATTCTTTGAGGTATAAGAAAGCACTGCCCTGCAGGGATGCTTGAGGAAAGTCCAATGCGGGTCCTTATAAAACCTGTTGGTTCTATGTGTCTTGCCCGTCGTTGTCTTGTCTTCAAAATTTTTCGTTCGTGGGCAATCAGGGTGAGCGAGTTAGAAGGGAAACTAATCATTTTATTTTGCTTGTTTTTCATTCATCATCATCATTTTTTCATCTGACGTTTCGCCATATTTTCTGCAGACGAAATTTGAAGGGAAAGGCCAGAGCTGAGCATTGAGGAAGCCAAGGTGCTAGATCAAATTTTAGCCTCCGATGATCCCTCTAATAGTTCGAAGTTTGACGAGGACCTTTTACGAGGTCAAGGGCTTTCTCCTGCTCTTGGTTCCAAGCTCATTGACAGCTCGTGTGATATCGAACTTCATGGCTCGAGAGAGGTTCCTCTAGCAGACTTTGGCAAGAGAGTAGATATGAATCGGATCAATCTAATCAAGCCTACTCCGAGGCCTAGGCGGGTCCCGACTTCCTCCACTTGCATCGATCGTCCTACCTCCTCCTTGGCCCTCCCAGAAGTTCGCCCACACCAGTCCACCCCCTGTTCCAGCTTCGACCCAGGCTAGCTTTCCTTTTAGTTTGTCAATTACGGAGGAGACTTTGCTCCCCCCGGTCTCCACCTTGCCATGTAGTCCCACTGAAGTTGAGAGGGAAATGACAAGGTCACAGGGTCACGAAGATAAGGTTCCTAGCTAGCCTTCTTCAAAGAGGCAGAAGGTCAGTAAAGGGAAGAAGCTCGCCTCTAGCCCGCCGGCACGACTCGTGGGTGCACTGGAACATCCATCTGAGGGATTGGCGGCCAAATCTTTGGCACTTTACAATGTTGTTCACGAGAATGTGGGCCAAATTTTAGGGTCTAATGTCGTATCCTTAGAGGATGATGGAGTGCGGCGTAACGTTCTAATGGAGGTTTTGGCTAGTCACTGTTTATTGGTCAGTAACGTTCTTTCTTTTTTCTCTTCTTTTTTCAACTTCACGTTTTGACCTTTTTTCTCTCTTTTCACTCTGCTTTCTTCTTCTTGTTTTTTTTAAGGGGCACTAGAGGCCATCAGGCAGAGGAACGAGTGCTTGGACTAGGAGGGGGAAAGATGCCGACTCGACGCCGACCTCACCGCTGCTACTAATGAAGTGACGGAACTATAAAAGAAGTTGGGGGATGCTAAAGGCCTATTGGAGAGGGCCAACGCCGTAGCAAAGAGGGGCGAGGAGTGTTTTGCCCATGAGATAGCTGATTTTGCCTCAAGACTGAGTAGGGCCCATGACGAGCTGCAGAAAAGTAGGGAAGATATACTCCTTCTTACACAAAAGGTTAGGGGCTCCCAGAGGCAGCTGGAAATCGCTCGCGAGGAAGCAGATCGTGCTGTCGAAAGAGTGACCTAAGTTATATAAATCCTACGAAATTGATACATGAATAAAAAATTAACAATTAATTTAAATTTATTACCGAAATAATAATAGATGCTATAATTGAAATATACAAAATTTCATTACCAAGTTGATTTGAAGAGTGGATTCTTGATAATGGAATGGTCATTTTTTTTATTTCTTTCACATTGTAATGCTAAGCCTAACTTTGCTGAAACGATGGCTAGGGCTAGCCTTAATGGGCCACCAAACTAGTCTTACTAGATTTTGGTTTCTTGTAATCTATATGGAGTGGTTCTGCTGGCCTATGTTCTTTTATGTTTTTAGGTCTGGAATTACAAGAAGAAGGGCTGAAAAATAGAGAAGCCCAGTCTAAATACACTTGACGGATTAGAGTGGCCGACGAACCTCTCCAACTTGGAATTCTAACATGTTTCCTTAGATTGGTCGAACCAGTTGGGCCATAAAACAAAATGTGTTAGAATTCCAAGTTAACATCAGAAAATATTTTTATAATTAGGACTTGACCAAAAAAAAATCTTATGATTTGGACACATAACAATACTTTCCCGTTGAAACAACCCTTGTCTTTAAGGATTGAAGTAATTTTAAAATTAATTGGTAGCCCTCCTTCTTGTAAAGTAGAAAATGAGTGGGCTAACTAAAGTTTGTTTTTTTCATTGTCTAGTGCCTTTATATTCCTTAGATGATAAATAAGTCTTCTATCTCTACCCAAACTTCCTTCCCAAATTCTTCGATCACTAATGTCATGAAAAGAGCTCTAGATGCCATTTAATAAAGACCAAAGTTATAGATAGAAGAAATATCAGAGAAACCCAGAAGAAGAAGAGAGAATTAGAGAGACCAAAGGAGAGATCATCTCCATTCATGATAGTATTTAATGTCAATTACAATGATTCTTTTCCTAGTTAGTTCTTAAAAACTATGGGCCATATAACAAAAATGGTTCAGGATTCCTAGAAAATATAAAATATAGGGAAAAATGCAAATTACCTTTTTGACTTTGAGTAATTATATTTAACACCTAAAAACTATTAGTTTTTACAATTAATCCTCTTCAATTTTTGAATAGTTGTATTTAACATACAACATTCATCTTGTAAGCAATTTAAGGGAGTTAATGTACTTGGTTTGACATGAAATTTTACAAAAAAAATAAGCATAGTGTGGAGGCCCTTGTGGTTCAAATTTAGGAGTAATCTGATATGTAAACTATTTTAATTTTTCCCCATTTTGGGGTAGCTTGGTTATTTTGGCATGATTTGTTTGTTCAGTATGAGTAGGAAGGCTCATGAATATAATTTATACATTTTTATCTTCACGTCAGTAATAATATTACACTTAGATTTCTCACAAATTTATTGAAAAAAGCCTTATATTGGTGTAATTTACTACCTATCCAAAGTTGAAGGGGGCTGATTTTGTAAAAATTAATAGTTTGTGAGTGTTAAATGAAACTATTCCAAATTAAAAGGTGTCATTTGCATTTTTCCCTGAAATATAATCTTACAATTTAAACAAATAATTGGAGGAGGATGACAAGGATCTAATACTTTGTAGATTCAATAAAAAAGGAGGCAAATTGTACTTAATTTAGAAAAATAATTTTAAGCATTGATAAATAAAAATGAATAACTTGATGAAATAAAATTAAATAATAGAAAATAAAAGAGATATGAAGGAGAAGTGCAAACATAATATTTATAGTGGTTCCTAAGAAGATTTGTTTTAAGGAGTACGTTTACTCTTTGTTTCTTATAAACAATGCATTTTAAATCTATTAGCCCCTCCATATTTAACAGGCCTTTAAGAAATCTTTATTAATTGTTGAGTTAAACACCCTTCTTAAGATTCCTTATTTCATAATAACTTCCTAGAGATGCCTCACTCTTACAATTCTCTTTGGATATACCTTACCTAAACAATTCCTATGGGATACCTCGCCCATGAAAAAAATAAATTGAAAAAAAATTACAATTTGAAAATTATGAGCTCAAGAATTTCTCCAAAACTATGTCCAAACCCTCTCTCATTTTATGCTTTGAAACTAGACAATAGGCTTTTGTTTATATTAGGCTTTGACTTGACGAGCATGTAAAGAATCCTTATGAATTGGGAAAATTATTTTAGAAAATATTTTCAACCTTGAAATAGAGCCAATCAATCATATTTCCCAATAAAGAAAATTGGGAAATCATTCTCCAATAAAATCAATATTTTAAAATTAAGAACTTAATACAATTTATAAGAAATTCAAGAACTCTCACATAATTTCTAGGCCTACACTACCAATCTTAAAAAAATCTTCAAATGAAAGCATTTAGAATCTTCAATTAATTAGTCAGTTAATTTGTAGCAAAATCACAAATAACAATACCAACAAATGTTTGTTATCATTAAAATACTTTCCAAATTTTAAACAATTTTAACTAATGAACTTGATTAACAATCTCCTCCTTTTTATGATAATAAACTATTTTAGGATTAAAAAATAAAATAATAGATTAATTGTACATAACTTATTTATCAAAATTCACACAAGCTCCCTTACAACACAAGCTCCTCCTGGACACAAGCTCCCCCTCAATATCACATAAGCTCTTCAAGCAAGAATTTCACAAACTCTCCTCCATATCATAACCATTGCAAAATAAGTTCTTCTCCCTCTTTTGTCAACATAAAAAATATAAAACATAAAGAAACACAACAAGGAAGCAAACCAAAAATATATTTATAGGTCTAATAGCAAAATAGCAAAAACATAAAAATTGAATTCAAAGATGATAAACTAAAGGATAAAGGACCTGAGAAAATGAAGGACTATTTTAATTTCCACATTCTGTGTCAAGGATTTTTTTTTTTCACATTATATGATTGAAGAGATTATTCAAAATGCAACTAAGAAATTTCATAATTTATATGTAATTGAAATCTAATCATAAAAGCAAATGTATGTGATTAGCCAAACTCGAGTTGATTAAGACTATCGAATTCATGAACAATGAAATTTGAGCTTAATAGGTTTTGAGACACTCCATACGCTTGCTTTTCTTACAACTCTCCACTAATGTAGATAATCAAATTAATTTAGATTAATAGGTTTTTAATTCAACTTATAATGTCTGACTAAGGTGTTGGCTATCCAAAAAAGGAAAATAGTAAAAATTAAAATCAAGAGAGCTATTAATGATAAGTATAATATTTTTTATTCATTACTTCCTTTTTTGAATTATCCATCATTTATTTACCATAATCCCTAAACTAGTCATTTTTTTAATAGATTTTTTTTCTAGGATTACAACTCATGCCACATATTCAACTTTTTGTCCTTTTTTTTTAAATAAATGAAACTACTTCAAGGCATGAGTTACACATCGATCTAAGAAACATTTTCTTTCTTTTTTTAACTTGAAAATTTTTCATTGAATCTTCATTTCTTCACATAACAAATGAAGCTCTTTTGAAAGGTGCATTCATATTTTTTTTTGGCTAATTTTGGATAAAGTCAATGATGTTAGAAGAAGAAAATTAAATGGTGGTCTTTTTATATGCTATTGCATATGTCATTGTTTTAATACAGCCTAATGGGATAACTAGTAGAATCTAAATTAACATGAAAAGTTTGAAAGGATCAAACAGTCCAAAGAATACCTAAGTCATCTATAAGTTAATTAGCTATCTAGGATTTCACCTCAAATATAATAAAACAAGTCTTAGAATGTCTCTATGATTATTAGTGTCATAAGTTCACATAATCCGTTAAGTACAAACAACTACAAAAGTATAGCCTTATGAGTTCAATAACCTCTTCAATCATAAAAAAAAACAAAATCAACATTGAATTATTTAAATGAACATTCATCACAATCTCTCAAGCATAATCATTTCACTTATTTTCATTATAGGCTAGTGAAAAATATAAATCAATAGGAAAAAAAATCAAAGATTAAAATCTAAATTGCAAAAATAAAATAACCAATTTATTTATTTTCATTTTATTTAAAAAAATAAAAAACTAATCAAAATAAGTCAAATTGAAAACTTTTCAAAAATAAAGGAATTAATGTTCAAAATGTACTATTTTAGAATGCATGAATTTTATTTTTTATCATCCTTACCAATATCCACATTTCGTTTTGGAACCTCATGTATAGTTAGAAATGATATATCACCTTTAGGTTTAGATACCCAAACTGTTTTGGATTCTTGAGTATTAGTGTTCTCAATTCTTCTTTTAGGAACTCAAATTTTCTTCACTCCAACATAATTTCTTCTATGAGCACATGAATGCCTTTTATGCCTAATTTCTCTATATTAAAAATAAGTTATCTTAGGTTTTTATTTCTCCTTTTCTCTAGTAAAGAAGTGCTTGGTATGAGAAGATTTTGTATTTGTATCAAAGCTAAGTCTTTCTTTTATAGTCTCAATTTTTTAAAAGACAAAATTTCATAAATTACCCTTTATTATTTTGTGAAGTGTTTAAGGATTTTTTATTTAAATCGTTTCTTTATTTTTTTCTTGAATTTTTCACAACAAATTTGTTAAGAAATCTTGAGGCCTTTAATTTCACTTAATAACTCATTATTTTCTTGTTGCAGGAATTGAACTTCTTCTTCTAAAGAAATTATGATCTTTATTAAAAGAAGATTTTTTTGCCATAATTAATTTTTCACAAAGTTTTTCAAAAGTCTCATCAAAATTAGAATTTTTAGAATTGGTTTTATTTACCTCATCATCATCAGCTATGGCCAGTAGACACAGGAGAGCTTCCTCATCTTGATCTTCATTTTCAAAATTAGAATCAATGTCCTCATTTTCCCATGCAACCATGTGTGTCCTTTTCATTGGCCCCTTATTCTTTTTCTTCTCTAGTTCAAGTTACTTTTTTGAAATAAACTGAATAGTGAAGTTTAATGTGACATGGTTTCTTGAATTCATAACATGTAGGAGAATTTGAATTTGAAACATCTCCTCAAGTCATAGTCTTTATGGAAGATTGATGTTTTCTTTTACCTTTATTTTACTTACCCTTAGCTTTCTTATAATATGGGCAAGTTTTTCTTCAATGGAGTTATCACTAGTTTTGTCAAGATTCTCAATATCATTTTCTTCATCATCAAAGGCAGCAACTGTCTTGAGAGCTAGAGACTTTTTCTTCTTCTTTTCTTCATTAACCTTGGTGAACTTTTTACTTCTAATTCATATTCTTCAAGATTCCTAAATAGTTCTTGAAAATTGGAACACCTAATTTCGTTGATTCCTTAATTGCAATTATTTTGGGTTACCACTACACCATCATTGACCTAAAGGTTTTATGTGCCAAATCTATGTTATCAAAAGTCCTGCCAAGGATGTTAAAGATAGTTAACAATAGATGTAAAATGTTGTATCATATCCTTTATAAGTGTGTGCACTTTAGAAGCTTTAACTTGTATGGTACCCATATGTGCAACTTCAAGAGTATCTTAGATTTCTTTAACAATGTTCTAATTTGATACTCTTTCATATTCATTGGGTCATAAAGAGTTAGATATAATCCATTTCACTTTTGATGTAAGATATTCTTTCTTTTCAACTTCACTTTGTTCATTCCTCGATTTAAAAAAAACTAAATTTATTTTCAATCTTTGTAGGAGAACTGTATCCA
The DNA here is from genome assembly GCA_026873985.1 of Saraca asoca. Taxonomy (NCBI): domain Eukaryota; kingdom Viridiplantae; phylum Streptophyta; class Magnoliopsida; order Fabales; family Fabaceae; genus Saraca; species Saraca asoca. The sequence goes on along the minus strand of JANHAO010003697.1, from coordinate 147 downwards.
TACTTTATTATGTCTCACATATCAATATCAGTTGCATCAAGAAAGTCTTTCATCTTTTGCTTCCATTAAGCATAATGTTGGCCATTAAAACTTGGAGGTTTGTGTAAAAGAGGACATTCTGATAAAATAGTAAATCTTAAATCCATC
>JANHAO010003696.1:0-25621 GCA_026873985.1 Saraca asoca | reverse complement strand
TGAGACAAATTTTCAATAAATTGGAATGAAATTAATGAATCACAACCCATATAGCCCAGAAATCAAACCAATTCTAAGAGAGTTTATAGTAGAAATTTACTCAAACGTAACTACCATAGTTAATAGTGCCCATTTGCTTCAAAAACAACTACCACCTACTCGCAATCCACATTCGCTTGAAATGGAGGCAAAGAATAGCCGAGAAAGCTAATGCCACAGACGCTCTCCTCTGCTGGAAGAAGTGACGTAAAAACCATGTATTCTTGGGGAAGAATAGTTGGAAGAAAATGAACTTATAAGTTTTTTGTTATAAAAACAAAGTTAAGTATTTTATGACCAATTATATAGTGTAGGTTTAAGAGAGATTTAAGTAATTTTCGATATTAAAGGAGAGGTTGATATAATTTATGTAAATTTTGAGAGAGGTCAAAAAAATTTTCTCTCAACTTTTTAGTTTATATAGATTTCAATATTCTCTTTTGATTTTATCAACTTTAGACTTAAGTATGATTTTATCTTCAAGTAATACATTTTATATAACCAAGGAAGCAAAAAAGCAAAGAATTAAGAGGACAAATTGTACATTGCCCATGAATTTATACTGGACAATAAATTTTCTCACATTAAAAGTGTCAATTTAATCCCAAATTTTTATATTTTTGTAAATAATTCCTTGTCACAAATAAATAAATTAAGATAATAGGAAGTAATTAACTATCAGCTAAATTCTTGTTTTGTCATTATGTACAAGTTAGGTTTTTATGATTTTCTCATGAGTTAAATTTACCGTCTCTCTCATTAATTTAGACCTTTTTTTTAATGGGTTACTTGCAAAAATCAAAAGATAATAAGATAAATTGACCCCTTTTAAAGTGAGATTTTTGCATAAAATCCATAATTTTTCCTAATTTTGCAATTTGTCATAATTATCCGTGTGGTAAATTACAACATCAAAAGCATTGCAAATACAAATGAAACTGTCTCAAAACAATGGAAATATTATAAAATTTAAGAGCCATAATTTGTTTGAAAGTATGGGAAAATTGAGAAAAAAAAGAAAAAGAAAGGAAATTCCCATTTCATTTTGTTGTTTTTTTTTTCTTTGGAAGAAATCACCTTGTCTTCTCTCCCATATAAATAGGCCATCATTCTCAGGTGATCCATATTACCTTCTTGCCCAGATTTTTAATATCAGATTCAAATTTGCGTGCATTTTAGTTCCTTTTTTATTTTAATTTAGCCAAAAATTTAGATATTATAAAAAAATCCGATTTTTTCTGAGTTGCTCTGTTTCTCTTGTGTCCGTTGGCTTAAACACTAGCAAAAAATATACCTATGTGCAACTTACTGAAAGCAGTTCGATCAAACATCAAGGGCCTGTTTGGGAGTGTATTTTAGAATTACTTTTAAAAAATAATTTTTTAAAACAAAAACATAACATAGTTTTGTAGAAAATAAAAAGTTTCTTTGGATTTAAAGTATTCAAAACACTTTTTTTTTAAAAAAAAAAAAAAAAAAACTTGTTTGGGAAAAACACTTCAAGAAATAGTTTTAAAAACAAAAAGAAAAATTGTTTGGTTGCAATAGAATAAAATTTTAAATTGGTGAAAAGTTTTATATATTTAAACAAAGCATGTGAGATATTTTTACAAGCTATATTACAAATAAGAATAAAAATATTTTAGGTTTTGTATTTTTATCATTGTTCATATAAAGAATATTAAAACTATATTCAAGAAAAGGGGATAAATTTAGTTTACGTACCACTATATGATACATGTTATTTTATTAAAGAGATAAATTTTATATGATTTAAGAAAGTGTCATATCCTCAGAAACTATTATATATATCAACTGCAGATAAATTGATGTCTCCAAAAATAACATTTAAAATATTTGACATAAATCCTAACTAAGAATAATTCATATGCTCTACCCACATCCAATTAAGAATGTAATTACTATATGTTGGCATTGCTACAATAGCTTCATCAAATAGTTGTTTCCAATGGTTGTTATTGCCTAAGGTTCCTTCATCTGATAAGTCCATTGAAGACCCTATATCTAAAAGACTTATGTTCTCCCATTGATGGAACAATGTATCCCAGCGCTCTCATTTATGAATATAATTATGAATAGTATAGCATGCAGTGACTATAAGACGTTATCTGATAGGTCTATATGTTGGCATCAATTTTAAGATTGGAAAACATGCCTTTATCACTCTCAAGCAACGTTCAATCACCATTCACAGTAAAGAATGTCTAAAGTTAAATAATTCTTTAGCACTTTGAGGTTGTCTCCCACAACCATTATATTCATAGATATGATATCTCTCACCTCTAAAAGGTGGAAGAAATCCTTCTATGCAAGGATATCCAAAATCAATAATATAAACTTCACCTACAACAAAAATTTGTTATGAATATTTCAGTATATCAAATAATTACAAATTAGTCAAATAAAACAAGATGTAACAATATTAAATTACCTTCAGTTGGCCATGGAAAGTTTGCATCTTGCCAAAGAAGTGCATCCAAAAATACTCTTGAATCGTTAGCATTGCCTTCCCATCTTGTGTATACATAATTAAAGAACATATTAAAATCATTAATGCACATGACATTTTTTGTCACAATAGATTTTCTACCTCTGCAAGCTATTTGTTTTACTGCCCATGCACTAACGTGCATACCATCAAAAGCCCCAAGACAATTCTAAAGAATATATAATAAAAAGAAAAAGTAAATTATAATCTTAAAAAATATATACCATAGGGAAGAAGACATACTAAGTAAATTATTAGCAAAATATAATGATTACTTTAAACCATGGAAAATATTTGCCATTTTTCCTTATGTGGTCTGGCAACATAGATGATTCTTGCTTTATAATCTCCTTTCCAACCTTATATATTGCTCTTAAAGTTTGCTTGAAATGCTAAGAAATAGTTTTAGTAATGTTGAAAATGATCTACAACAACTCTTTGTCAAGTGTTGTGTCCAAAAATAAATAAATTCATAGCAACCTTCTCCACTAAACACACATCTCTTGAATCACCTAAATAATTACGTCTTCTTAGGTCATCACAAAAAGTGACAAAACTAGTTTTCTCCATACAAAATAATTCATCGTAGACTATAGGCTATCCATTCAATAAATCATTTATAAATTCACAACAAGTTAAGGAAGAAATCTTGATTCAATTTTTGACTATGGAGGAATTCTCATATTTATACCCCATGGTAATTATAAGCAGCTCAGCCAAATCATCAACATCTATAGAGTCAGAAGAACTATTTAAGCTATCTATCTTACTATTTGATAAGTTGTTACTCATGTATAATCCAATAATCATACAATAAATATATTTAAGTAAACATTCATGATATATAACTAATATCCTGCAATCATACAATTGATGTCCTATAAGCATATATATTCCTCTAATACATAAGGACCATATATGGTCACAAATAGTGTCAAAGCACTTAACAATTCATTTAGGGTTATATCACTAAACAAGCCTATTTAACCATGCACGTTTCGTTTCCACTAGCATTCATAAGAACATCCCCCTCCAATCTTGATCCTTGAATTTCTCCAAAGCTGCAACATACACATCATCACTAGTATCTTCCAATTCAGTCAGAATATCCACACATTTCAATAGAGAAAAGTCATTTCATGCAGTTTTTACTAATTCAGTCTCAACACTTTTTGAATTGTATCTCTTTGTCTTTGCAAGAAATGCCTCCATTTTTGCCTTGGAAGATTCAACTCATGCTAGTAATCACTCATGTCAATAGATTTACGGTCTTTCTTTGCCTCACATTCATGTGTAGCTATGGTTCTCTTTCCACTACATAAAATATGCTCAATAGTTTCAACAATGTATTCCTCTTGGTTATTTTCCTCAACATTTATATGTACTCCCGCATTTATGTATTCATTCTTAAGATGTTGTTCTTCATTTGAATTTTAAGGGTCCATGGTCGAGGCATGATGAAGGATTCCAATAACAATGCTTCTATTAAAAATAAACCCCAATAGCTTATAATGTTCACATCCTTTTCTATGAAATTAGTGAACTTCAAGGCGTTTCTCTAATGAAAAATACAAGCAAATATTATTGTACATATTCATAATAAACCATATATAAAGTAGCTTAAAAAAGCATTGTGATAAGATAAATGAAAAAAGTATCCCATACCACTAAATATGCATCCCATACAACATCTTCAGCTGTCACAATGTTGGTTTTAGTATCTCACCCAAAGCCTATTTGCTAAATGAGTTCAAAGAACAAACGATGCCTGATCCTTAACCTATTAAATTTTTGCTTGATTTGTTTCATGTAGAAATTTTGTCTTCCTCTTTGATTTAACTAATTTAAAATTACTTTCCAAACATTAGGTGGAAACAAGCCATTTTTTTATTACCCTTACTAACTTCATCAACTAAAATATCTATATAAAACTTTTTCTATTGCTCAACACCAGACAGCATCATTATCCTCAATGGATTGGCTTGCCATCTATAAATTTAAACAAAGTGCATGACCATCAAGAGAATACTAGTAGGAATACTAAACAATATGACAATAAGTGCAATGTCTCAAAAATTTAGAACAAACTTCCAATCTTTTTGGAAGTTAATCAAACTTATCACTCACCATGAGTAATGAAAGAAAACAAAATTACAAATATAATCTTTAACATATTATATATCTATTCCTTGAATGGTATATATATAAATGCTAAGCAATAACTTCTATATGCCAATAATATATATATATATATATATAAACTTCATAAAGTCACCAATCATTGCCAGGGAAATACAAAACAATGTTAGACTAACATTCGAACAACAACAATATCCAATCTTGACTATCAAATGATATTTTGATACCTGACCTTTCCTAGTTTGTCTTCAACCATATTTAAACACTTATCAACTAATTCTTAATACTATTTTTCCTATGCATTCAAGATTTCATATTTATTTCATATTTACATAAGAAAAAAAAATACTAAGTTCAAGCTTATGTTACTTTAACATATCACAATGGAAAGTTAAAGCAAAAGGCCTTAATTATTGTTGTGGTTGCTTTATTGCTGCTCAATCTCAGCTACTGGTGGGTTGTTTGGTGAAGCCTAGCATCTTGTAGAAATGGTCTTGCCCATGGTAAAGGAGAAGTTAGAGGTAGGGATTCATGACAGACAAAAAATGAAAATGAAGATGGGGACGCTAGGTCTCTTTTGGGCAAACCTTGGGATGAAAAATGTTTTGTTGAAAGTGTGTGGGTAAAGCTTAAGGGCTAATAAAAGGGAGAAAGTGGAGAAAATTACCAAATATGCCATTAATAATAACTGTTCTCTGTGTTTTTTCTTAGAAATTGAGAACAAAAGCACTCAAAATATCTAAATTGTGTTTTCCATTTTTTGTTTTTTGAGTTATACTTTTAAAAATAGTTTTCTAAAAATAATTGATGAAAACAATGTGTCAAACAATTTTTTTTTGTTTTTACAAAATAAAAGAACACAAAAACAATTTTCAAAAGCGCTCTTAAACAAGCCCCAATTATCTTTAATTTAAAAAATAGGTTTTAAATAACTTGAATATGAAGATTAATAGAAATATTGTGAACCTTTTAAATTTTGTTAATTGGAAATGTTATATGTGCCAAGAAGCATAATGTTATTGCATAATTCATTACTTTAAGGAAGCCCTCCTAATATTACTAATCACGTCACTTCTTGCTAAAATATGTTCATTCTTCATCAAATAGCATTTAAAAAAAATAATTGTCTAAATCAATATGTACACATCTCGACTAATTCACTACTCTGGATAAGTCAAAGAAAAATATATTAACATCAACTTAGAGGATTGATAGAGCATATATGAAATTATAAGTGTAGTTGTTGAATTTGTTAAGATATTGATTTGTCAGTTTTTAGTTTAAGATCAAAACATTTCATTTTACACATATGAAGACACACTTAAGAGACCAAGGGAAAGGGAGAAAAGAAAGTGAACATTTGTGTAAATCTCGATGAATATCCAAGTTAAAAGGAGGAAATGGGAATTATAAGAGAAGAGCGATTGAAGAAATCAACAAGTTAATAATTACATCTTAAGGATTGGAGTGATTATATTAGCCATATTTTGTTACCATACTTTTAATTGTTAACCTTAGTCTCTATTTTCTAAATGAGTAAATTTTTGTTTTGATGATAGTAAACAATTTTAATTGAACTTATTTAGTTTATTTTTAGTTAATCAATCTTGGATAGCCTTGGATTTCTTGATGAAGACTTAGTTTAGGCCCAATGTCAGTCAAAATATAAACTTATAGTTTTATTAGAATTTAGCTCAAATTTGAAATCATTTTTAGAAGGTTTGCCTCATGAGTTTGATTGAAAAAAATTTTAAAAATTTTCACCAAAAACATTCTAATATATTTTTAAATGATTCATCAAATTCTTTAAACTTAGGAATATATCTTTGGATTGAAATATAGGTTTTAAATGTTTTTAAACAGTTTTGAAGAGAATTTATAAATTTTATATTTTGAACTCTAACCCTACAATTTGAATCACAAATTTTGAATTACACCCACAGTCATGATCACAGCTGCAAGGAAAGTTTGCATTTCAAATTGGCACTTCAACTATGTTTTTGTCATTCTGATCACAAGCCTCTTGGGGGTGCCTGAAAGTTTGCATTTCAAGGAGATTTGTATCAGTTTTCATGTTATATTTATGTAATTCAAATTGAAGATTTCATAACTGAATCTTCACAATTCTAATAAAAAATTCAAAATTTGAATTCATGATCATGATCGTAATTCTAATCGTAGTGGATAAATTTTCAAATAACAGTCATTTTATTGTGTGTTGTGTTCACTTGCTATAAAAACCTATTTTACACACTTCTTTTTTTATGAAACCTTAATATCCAAAAGGCAAATACTACACTTTTTATCTGTGCTTCAATTCTTTTCCTTTTTTTTTTTCTAATCTAAGCTATATTTGAGTGAATCTATACCTATAAAGCTTCAATTTGTAATTTGAATTGCTGAGTTCTTTTGATTTCTATCATTTCTCTTCAAACACTTCTAGGTTTCTTAAGGTTAGCCTTGCCTAGGTTAAAAAGAGTGGTTGAGCTCTTCATTTTCTTATTTCAATGAGATTTTCAATGGGTATTCCAATTGTAGTTGAATAACTATTGTAAAGGCTTCTCCTTGTGTCTAATTTAAACTTTAAAGGATTGATTATTTAGTGGATTCGAGCTTGGTTGAGAGCTTGGAAGTAGATGTACGCATTGAAGATGGTTTTTCAAGGGGGAACCACCATGAACCTATGTTTAAATCCCTCTATCCCTACTCTTTTACTTTCTAGACCTTATATTGTTATGATTCATTATTGTTTATGCTAAAGGGTGCCAATGTTGATTTCCTGAAATTATTGTGCGAAGTGGTTTATTTCTTGTTTCCAAGCAATTCTACTAGTTTTGCAAAATTTAAAAAAGGGATTTTTAAAAAAAAAAATCAAAAGTGTAAAACCATAAAACCAATTCACCTCTTCTTAGTTGAATTTGTGGCTACAATTAGTATCAAAGCTTTGGCACTCACTAATGTGTGCTTGAGAAGCTTTCATTGTATCAATCCTTCTTTTTCTACCTTTTTATTTTGAAAAAACTCTTGTTGAAGATTTCTTCTTTTCTTGACCAAATTGTCCATCTTTGCCTGAAATTTTGTGCATGATTAAAGTATTAGGAAGACTTTTTGGTAGCCATTTTAATTTGGATCCTTCAATGTTAGTACTTAAATTTTTAGACACCTTATGATCCCAAATTTCCTTCTTTCTCACACAAGGTTTTCTTCTAATAGGGAATAAGTGAGAGATATGACCTTGATGACCATAATAATTACAAATAATTGAATTCTTACAAGAAATTGATTTTTCTTGAAAATCACATTTTGAAAACTTTAAAATTGGGTGTTATTGGTGAATATTAGTTTTCATGATGGTTGGATACACCTTTTTCTCTTCTAATCTTGGTTTTTCAATATGTTTTATATAAGTTTTGATGTTTTCATGTTTTATAAAAATCATAAATTTTGTTCTTTAAGGTTTAAAAACTCTTGTTACTTTCAAAATAAATTTATAAAAATTTCTTTTATCTCCTATGTTTCAAAGTTGCATGATTGATGTTATAATACATGTTACATGGTTTCAATCAACCTTAAATATATTCCAAGAAGTGCTTGAAAGATGTTTGATGCCAAGCCTTTCCTTGAAGAATCTCTAAAATTTATTTTACATATCCTAATCTCCCATCTTGAGTTTTATGCTCAAAAGTTTGCTAGAATCTTTGTAATTTGTGAAAAAAATTTATAGTTCAACTTCAAGATTGTGGAAATTTGAAGGATTTGGAAGATTAAGTCTTTACTTGAATATTTCTCAATATGACCAATCAGTAGCTTCCAATCCTCTTAAATGATTTGAGGGGCCAAATGTGCTTGGTCTAACATGAAACTTTATGGAAAAATCAATCGTTATATAGAGGCATTGTGACTCAAATTTGTGAGTAATCCAACTTATGTATTATTTTTTCAGTTTTTTCCCATTTTGGGGGGCATTTCTATAATTTTGGCATGGTTTGCTTGTACAATGTGAGTCAAAAAGCACATGGCTCCACCCAAAGCTATGAGAAAAGGTCTTATGTCTACTAAAAAAAAATATATGTCTACTTGTGCCATATGGCATTTAGCTCCAAATGCTCTTTAGGGGGAAGTGTTAGCAACTTGTCGAGCACTTGTCGAGAACACCTTAGGGCCTTGTCGAATACTCGTTCAGGACTTGTTGGCATTTAGTCTAAGGCTCTAAAGGAGTATGTTGGCTTGAAGACTCCCTTATATACTGTAATCTATGTAATGAGGTATATATCAATAAAATAGAGTTGTCCCTTTCCCTATTAGATTGTCCTTTTAGTTTTTGCCCATTATGCACTAAAAGCTTCTTATGTGTGATGTTCTTGAAGCTCGGTTGTTTGGTTGCTTCAATTTATTTGCTCGCGTTGTCTTTAAACATATTGTACATATGCCACAAGGCCTCTACATCTATCCAAGTATGGCTTGAGTATGTTGGAAGGCTAGTATGTTGGCCAAGAGTGGTGACATACATCACACGATTTTAGCTAGAAAGCTACCAGCTTGTGATACAAAAGTAAGTACATCAAGGAAATCTCATTCTTATCAAGTTCAATTTTTTTTTCCTCTTAAGTAATGAGAATTGAAAAAGAAGATGACTACAACTAAAAAATATCACATATTGCTATAATTAATGAGTATCTCTGTCCTTATTCTCATCTTATGAATCATTAATGTTTATTGGATTGCATGATACTATTTGTCTAGTTGTTAGTGGTTGGTTTGCATAAGATCATGAAAAATATACTTAACTGTGATGACTATGTACTTAATTATTGTTACATGCTTCTTGTCATTACAAATAGGGATTGCTTGATAGTTTCGATCTCTTTCTATATCTATTGCATATCCTTTCATGATGTTTGCCTAAGTTAAGCTTCTTAGTTGCTTGGAACTTATGTTAATCATTTTTCTAAAGGAAACTTTGAAAGGAGATAATTATACGTAAAAATATTTCAGTTTTTTATAAAATTGTTTCACTTAAGTTGTTTTTAAAATAATATTCTCTTCCATGTTTCTCACCAAAATTTTAAAATGTGTTGCTAAAAGGGAGACAAATTCAATTGTATTTATTGGATTGTGAAAGATTTATGTTTTTCATGCTTAAAAAATGATTATATTACTTGGCAAACATATTTTCCTTTGATCAATCTTGTATTCAATCCCTTAATTTGGATATTGCATTTTGAAGAAAAAAAAGTTTGCTTTTGAAATCAAAAGAAAATGACAATGGTTGTTTGACATCATTTGTTTTAATATATTTGTTCATCCTTTTTGTTGATGTCAAATTGGGAGCGAAGAAAAAAAAAAGAAAAGAAAAATATGTTATGTGCTTAGTGTTTTGATATCTTCTTGAGATTATCAGATTAAATCCAATTTTAACTTAGGTATTAGAGAGTCCCTTGATTTCATTTTGTTTTATAGGTGCCAAGTTGACCTCAACTGATTTTTCATGGTGTTCAATTGTTTCTAGAGGTTTAAGATCAATAATTATGGTTTATTTCCAGAGAAGTGTTGAAAAAATTAAAGAATTGGTGTTTTTGTTGGGTTGCGATTCGAATTGGCCATCCTAGTTCAAATTGTGATTTGAATCGGTCATTTTTGCACTATTTCAGGTTGTTTTTCAAGGCTTGTGATTTGAATCAGTGTTGAAGTTCATCAATCATTCCTTCATAATTATGATTGTGATATGAATCACTTAACCAATTCGGGCGGGCCTCATGATTTGAATTGCAAATAGGTTTATAAATACCCTACATGTAATTTCAAACCTATTTTTCTAAACCCTCTCTCTCAACCTAATCACATTTTCTTTCAAATTTCACCAATTAAATTTCAATTTCTCTTCACTAAAACATTTCCTTACATATTTCCTTCAACTGCAACTAATTAAAACTTCAGATCTCACCCAAATCTCCAAAACACCAAATTTTTCAAAATCCTCTCTCTCTCCTTATTCAACCAAAATGGCTAATGATTTTGCCACCAGTTTGAAGAAAACAAAGATGGTTAGTGACAAGTATGCATACCAGATAAATGTGGCTATTGAGGAGCAGAAGTTTTTCACAACTAATGAGTCTTATGAAAGGTATGCCAAATATAAGGAAAAACATGTTTCTCCTTTGAGCCATTAGAATCCTAAATTTTTTAAGGAGACTCATCTTGAATTGTTTGGTCTACTTGTAAAGTATAAATTGTTGAAGTTTCTAACATTTAGTGCAAAATGTTAACCTACGCCTGTTAGAATGCTTTATGCAATCCTAGGAGTAGCAAATGGTAAATTATCTACTTTTGTGATGAGAAAAGCTATTTTTTTGGATGTTGAGACCTTGTGCAAGTTATTTGATATGGAAAGAGCAAGTAATTTCATTACAAGTAACAATGTGGAAGACTACTCTGGGGAAGAGGCAATCAAATTTCTTTTTTTTCCAAATATTACTCATATCTTTGCTATTAGTAAATTGATAATCACTGGATTATTTATAGAGGATCGTCTTCTTCATTATACAATTGTGAAGACCATCCTTCTAAGGCACACTAACATGCTTAACATTATTGAGGATGAGTTGTTCTTGATGTGGCCAATGAAGTCTGAGATTGAAATCAACATCCTATATCTCATTCTAACATGCATAGGCACTTTCTGTACAAAGACAAACCAAAATTTTTTGCCACATGGGATTATCTTTACTCAAGTCCTGTCCCACTTTTAGGTGCCTTTAAGTTTAGAGAAAGAAGTGGATAATGTTGATAGCTTAACTTCCCTTAATGAAAAGGACACTGCAACAAATGCCGCCTAAATTCATCATTGGAAGGTGGATTAGACAAGATGGTTCTACTTCAAAGAGCTCTTTTCCTACTAGTTCCCTTGGTTCTGGTTTCGAAGGTTTTAAAAATGAGACTATGAACTTGCTAAGGTAAATGCAATTACAACAAACTCAATTCTTTGGGAGCATAGAACAAACTATTCATGCTATTCATAAGCAGATGAATGAACAAATTGACTCTTTGGAAGCAAATATTAATGTTGAGATTTGTGACCTTCATGGAAGGCTAAACAACATGAAAGGTTAACTAAATAAGATCTAGTGAGTTGTCTGTCCTAATGTATAGTTGATTACCTGATCCCTTAGCCCCATTTTCCCCTATTTAAACTTGTTTTTACTTTTACTGGTTTATGTGATTCTGATTACTTATTCTAGATATTTTGATTTATTTGAATATATTTCTTGAATTTTGCTTAATTGTTTGGTCTTTTTGGTTTATCTTCTTTCATATGCCAAAAGGGGAGAATTTAAGTATTTTGAGGAGTTTGGGTGCTAAATTTTTTATGCATGCTTTGAAGGGGAAAAGTTGCTACTTTTTAGGGGGAGCTTTGAGTTTTTTGTGTTGAATTGTGTTATTGGTTGTTGTTTGTTGAGTGATTCATATCTAACCCTAAAATTATTTATCATCATCAAAATAAGGGAGATTGTTGACCTTAGCCCCCCATTTTATAAATGAGTAAATTTCTATTTTAATGACAATAAATAATTTTGGTTGAGCTTATTTGGTTTATTTTCAATGGATCAATCTTGGATGGCCTTGGATTTCTTGATGAAGACTTAATTTAGGCCTTGAGTTAGTCAAAATGTAAAGGTATAGATTTATTAGAATTCAGCTCAAACTTTTGGAAGGTTTTCCTGATGAGTTTGATTAAAAAAGTTTTGAAAATTTTCACCAAAAACATTCCAATATATTCTTAAATGATTTATCAAATTCTTTAAATTTGGAAATATATTTTTAAATTAAATATAAAGTTTGAAATGTTTTTCAATGGTTTTGAAATGAATTTACTTTTCAAACTCTTGCCTAATGTCATAGGCTAGCAGCTCTCTAGCTAAAACCATATGATGCATGCTTGCCATTGTTGATCAACATGTTAGCCTTCCAACAAAGTAAGCCACACTTAAATAGATAAATAGGGCATTGGAATATGCACAAAATGTCCAAAGGCAAAATGTAAATTGAAGTAGCTAAACAACTAAGTATTAAAAACATCCCATATAAGTAGCCTCTAGTATGTAACAGGCAAAGTACAATCGAATAAGGAGAAGGACAACTCCTTTTCATTAATATAAGCCTCAATACATAGATTAGAGTATGTAGGGGAGGCTTCAAGCCAACACACTTCCAGACTATGTGCCAACAAACCCTGAATGAGCACCCAACAAAGCCCTAATGCGTCCTCCAAAAAGTGCCTCGACAAGCTGCCAACACTTGCCCCCTAAAGAGCATTTTGAGTCAAAGGCCAAATGGCAAGAGTAGACATACTTTTTTCAAGGTCATTGCCATAAAATCCATCCCGCCACTATGATGTGCTAGCTCCCTAGCATCTCAAATGTTCCTTCTTGCCCATCTTGACTCAAATTTGATCATGCCTTCCAACATAATCTTTGACACCTCCCACTGGATTTGTCTGCTTGATGCATCCTTCTAGATGTTTCAAGCTCTAGTTATGGTGTGGCCCACACTACATCACCTACCATTATTGACCACCATCCACTACCACTTATCATCGTTAACTATCATTGATCGATCAATTTTCTAATGCTTTACCACAATTACAAACACCATCCATTATTAACAACCATCCACCACCACCTATTGTCATAACCGCTATCCATCACTATCGATTGGTCAATTTTACGATGTTGATCATCATTAACTAATCAATGTTCGGCATTGAGAAATCAACTTTTGATGAGGACATTTTCAAAATTTTAATAATATTTTAAAATATGTACAAATTAATTAGAACATAATATTGTAATATTTATGTGAATCATTTTGATTGAACTTACCATGATGATGTGGCATTTCTATGAATCACATTCTTGAAAATCACACTTCTGAAAACCAAAGACCTCGTAAAGAATATAGATAGATTAAAATTTTTTATGGGAGTGAAAATAGTATCCATAAAATGTAACATAAGAAAATTGTTTTATAGTAGTAGTGGGTAAGGAAGTGACAATAGTGGAGACAAGAAATATTAGTGGCAAAATGATAATAATATAAGACAATATTAAATTTCAACTTAATATTCCCCCAAAAAATTTCTATGGGGAGGTGTGTGTCTTGTACTCTCATGACATGGAAATATTTTAGTAATATAAAAAATATTAATTTATCCATCCTTTCATACCGTATCATTATTACCATCTTAACCTACTACTAATTGTTGTCATTGACCACTGTTCACACTACCACCATATATTATCATTTATTACCTTTAATTGATCAACTTTTGAATGATTTACCATGACCACCAATAACCATTAACCATCATTAATTACTTGGCAAAAGATAAAATTTTATGGTGCTAAGAAAGCTTCAATCTTCATACTATACAGTGCCAGCATCATTCAAAGTAAAAAATTATGGATTCTCAAAAAGGTACATATGGATTATATTTGTAATTGACTTTATCAAAAGTTGACTACATAAATTTAGACTTTACTAAAGATTATATTAGTGGTATATATGCAAAATCAATTTCCTTCTTGAACTTTGATTGCTTTAGTGTTATGAAGTATTAAAAGAAGCAAAGGCAAATGGCTTCTTCGATGTCCTGTACTTGGATTCAACAATAGGGAAATATATTGAAGAGGTTTTTGCATGTAATATCTTCATTGTCAAGGTACACCACCAAGTGGAAACCATTCTTTTTTCTCATAAAAGCTTTTCATGCATTTTTGCAGACATTAATTATCGATACACTCAGTAAATAGCAAGTTTAATCTTAAAACAGTACCAACCAAAACTCTTGGAAGTACAAATTCAGCCTTATTTTTAGTCCTATATCCTACATCATTATTAGAAAAAGGTTAAAATAAGCCAAATCCCCCATTATTTTAAGTGATACACATTTAACTCTCTAATCTTTAAACAAGTGCGTCTTAACTATACTTTAATTTTGGTGCATTTTATTCCCATCCATAAATTTAATAAAACATTTATGTAACTATCATGGGACTAAAAAATCCATTTTTTAAAAAAACTAAAACAATTCATTATTTTCAATTTTATTCCAATTATAAAGTTCTATATCAAAATTTTAGGGCACAAAAAAAGTAAAATATGAAAAGATATTGTTTTCCTTATCAAAAAATTAAATTTAGCTCTTTGAATTTTGTTTTTTTAAAAACTTAAACTTTCATTTTCTTTCTCCAAAAATTAGATTTAGTTCTTTGATATCTTTTCAAAGAAATAATAGCGTGTAGTGGTTATGTAATACTCATATTTCATTTATGTAAAATATAGATATAAGGGGGTTAGATGCACTTTTTAAATGCCAGAGGGTTATATGCACATGACTCAAAGTACAAGAAGGTTTGGTATATTTTAGTTTAGAAAAATGATAAATGCACTTAATTTTGTGCATACTTATATAGGCATTTAAAATAATATTAGCAAGTGAAGTCAATTTAAATTAAATTCCATCAATTACATATTGAGGGATAGTTTGTGAAATAAAATTTATAATCTTATGAGAAACATAAAATTATTATGGTACAGGATAATGCTAAATTTGATGTTAAACTACCATCTTTTGATTTTTTTTTCAAAACTCTATTATGTTTGTGACATAACCTAAAATAGCTAGGGTTTTTAGTCATTCAACCAATGGTCGATTGGCCAAAGCTAAGTGAAAAATTAGCATTGGGCAGAAGCTGTCTCCCCGTCGATCAACTACTCTCTTGATCAAATGACCTGAGACATGCCAGGTAAAAGCTTTATGAACGACCATCTCAATAAATAAATGGTAAAAAACATGGTTAGGCTAGCATAAACAATGTGGCAGCACCAATTACCTAGCGAGATCCCCACAAGTATCTCCAATGCACTCAAGACATGTGATCACATGCCATTTGCCCAGAAGCATGCCAATTAGTGTCCTCAACACCTATATATACCACCAAGTACTAAATCTTTTAATTATCTTACTTACACTAGTCAAAAATCTATTCGAATACTGACTTAAGCATTGGAGCGTGCTTAATAGGCCACTGCTATCATTTACAACTGACTTTCTTTTGCTTTCAGGTCCTCATTCTGTCAATCCTTCTCCCATCATTCAGCCTCAACATTTGAAAGAGTTTCAGTTTGTTATCTTGCAAAGCATAATGCTATCTCTACTCCAGTAGCCAGAGGAACTATTCCACCTGACAACACATGAAAAAGCATAATTGACATTCTTGTTAATTTAGGCTATCATGTAATTCATTTTCTTTACATTTTTAAAGTGTAAACTAATTTGTTTTTTCTTTTATAATAATTTCAGTTCTTTCAAGACATAGATTTTTAAAACCAAGATCTCTTAATAATATGTTGCAAAGTGCAAATCATAATATAAGATCTTCTTTCTAATATCTGAGTCTGAGCTTTGGAATCCTTCTTGTATCCACTTCCTTTAATAGACAGACCAAATCTATTAATGCTTCTATTATGCTAGATAAGCATATAGTAGTTATAAGTTATAAAAGGACCACTTGTTTCATGTTGCAAGCATAACATCCTTTTCAGTCTATAGGAGTCCAACTAAGGGTATTAGATAGGAGTTTGCAAGAACCTGGATTTTTATTCTTGGATTTTGCAATAGGAACTAAATATCATGCCATATAAGAGCCAGTTGCCAGTAGACCATGCTACACCCTTGAAGGAGTTGTTTCAACCTATGATCTCTAATGAAAACATTCACTTGAACAAATTGATCATTTTGGCATAACTTTAGCAAGTCCCTAAAAGCTTACAAACATGTCATTGCCTTATAATTGTTACTGGTGTTGAAATACAACCCTAGGCTCTGATAGGTGTGATGATGCTCAAGTAAGCTTCTACTGAAATAAACCTTTTTACCCTACATTCTCTTTTTAACAACATCTACCAATATATGTAGTCCAGAGCTATTATGATGAGTTAAAGCTGAGAAGGATGGATTTGGGTGGATCCCCTATGGTCTACTGAACTTCTAAAACATAAGCTAGATTGTAGCTGATTTGCTAATTTTGAACTAGGTGCAAGGTTCCCACAGAATCTGGTAGATGACCCTTAAAAATCACTTTGTTCCTTGAGTACCAAATGGCATATAAGGTGATTACTAGAGGATATACTAGATCTTGACCTACATAAGGATGCTGCTAGCTTGCCACTAGACTAGATTTCACCCACTGTACCATATTTTGAGGATGGAGAGCTTCAACCCAAATTGATGAGCTAGATCTAAACCATATTGCCCTTAAGAAATAACATTGGATGAAAGGGCACCTAGTGTGAATTTGGACATGTTTGGCAAAAAGGATGGTTCTTATCGATAAGGACTTGATGCTTAAGCCTGCATAAGAGGACAATCACTCTCTGTGGGAGCGTAAGCTTCAAAATTGTTATCCATGGGAATCGATGTTGATTTTCCTCAACATTAGACATATATGTCAACAATTGGTAGCCCTTATAGACTAAGTAAGAGTCTTGGCTAACTTTATCCAAACTAACCAATCTTTGGCTCCATGGATGGAGTTTGGGTTGTTGAACACCTTATGACACTCTAAATTCCCATAAGTGGCCCTCACAAGGTTTGTCTTCTAGAAGCCTACTTTTCCTTTAAGATAAGGGACTTTATCAACTCCTTGGAAGCCTAGCCCTACACTTTTCCACCAGAGTCTGGTTTGAATAGGAGCATTCTCCCATTTTCCAATATTCCAAAATAGTTTACCTATTAAGAGATCTACAATGCCTTAGATAGCCTACCACCTCTAATTGCCATTATTGTGCCCATTGTCCACATTCTCAAGATTACCTCTATCATACTTTTCTCTAATCTCCTAGCTTAGCAAACTATTAGGTTTTGATACCACCCTTTGCAATTCATTGGCAAGAAAGGCCTTATTAAAATACTCCATCAATTTCAATCCTAGACACCCTTGACTTATTGATCTTGTCAGTTGTTGCCATGGTAAAAGGTGAATCTTTCTATGATCTTCTCTACCCCTCACCAAAACCTTTTTATAGTTGTCTCCATTTGTTACATGTAGGACTTATGTAAAAAGGTTTTGGCCATATGATAAGTTGACGGGTTCTATAGGATGGTTTTGCATAAGGTTAACATTGTAACCTGTGAAAGTAGTCTAGCTTTCCATCCATGCAATTTCTTATCAATTTTATCCACAACCTTTATCCCTATCTCCTTTCTTCATTTGGGGTCATCAATGTATATACCTAGATAGCTACCAAATCTATGGACTAGTTTAACTCCCTAGATAGCTCTTTTCTTTTCATTCTCGGGGTATTAGGACTAAACCATACCACATATTTGGATTTATTGATATACAGACCTGAGGCCTATTCAAAAGTTTAGAGTAAATTTATAATCTTGTGAAAACTTTCATTAGTGGCTTGGAAGAAAAGGATTAGATCATCAGCAAACATAAGGTGGTTAATTGAAGGACCATTCGTATTAAACCTAATGTCTTTAATCTCATGGTTTGGTTCTACCTACTAGAGCTTGTAATACAACACATTGATAAACAAAATGAAGATGTATTGAGAGATTGGATCACCTTGCCTCATTCCTCTAGTTGGATTGATGGAATCAGTGGGTTCTCCATTCACCATGACTTTGTAAGTGATTGTGGTGATATACTACGTAAGAAGCTAGACCTATAAATATAGGAATTCCATCTGGATTAACACTACCTTAATAAAATTCCAAGAGAAGTAGCCATAAGCTTTTTGGAAATCAATCTTCACAACCATCCAGAATTTCTTCTTACTCTTACATTTTCTCATGAATTGAATCCACTTAGTGGCTAGTATTATATTGTCACCAATTTGTCTTCCTTTCACAAAGGCATTTTGGTAGAGGGAGATAATGTTTTCTATGATCTTCTAAAGTGCAATAACCAAAGCTTTGGAAATGAATTCGTAAGAAACATTACAAAGGCTTATAGGTTTGAAATTACCAAAAGTTATTTGCTACTGGCCTTTTAGGATCAAGGAGATTAAAGTTTGATTTAAGGCTTTGACTAGATACCTTCCACCCATAAATGACTAGATCATATCCACCACGTGTTGTCCTACAATAGGCCAAAAATACTAGTAAAACCTAATTGGAAATCCATCTAGACCTAGAGCCTTATCTAGCTTCAATAAGAAAATGATTTTCCTAAGTTCATTGGTAGTGAATGGCTTCATAAGATCATTGATATTCAGATTTAGTCTAGAAATTCCTATTGTTGTCAAATTAATAATGGAAGTACCATTCTTTCCTTTTGAGAAAAGGCTATCTATGAATTGCCTTAGGAAATGCTAAGTAGCCAATAAGCATAAGTCTGTTTGGTCATAATGTCACTGTCCTATCATGTCTAGGATTCCATAGATTCAATTTTTTCCTTATCTTTTATTAAATACCAAATGAAAATATTTGGTATACTTGTCACCATTAAGCAACTATAGTTAATGTGCTTTGGTGGCCATGTGAATCTCCTTGCAAGTTAGAAGGTATTCCAGTTCTTGCCTGATTTGGTTTTGCTTTTGCTAGTTAGCTAAGTGGGAATGACTTTATGCTATAATTTGTTGGTTTTCCAACTTATGAATTTTAAGTTGAAGCTTACCAAAACAAACCTTATCCCATTGAGTTAGGTCTTTCTTAGTTTCATTTGCTTTACCAACTAATTGGTATGCAATGGATCCAATAAGGTGTTTTGACCATGAATTCTAGACAATGTGTTTCTTGTAAGTATGGTCCCTTTTAGTTTGTTGTATAATTGGGGCATGATCTGATGTTACTATTAGTAAACACAACATCTAAGAATAGGGGTATTAAAAAAGCCATATGTCATTGCAAAAAGCCCTATCAAGTCTTTCCATTACAAGAGCATCCTAACCTTATTATTAGATCATGTATACCAAACACTCATTGATTTAATTTCTATAAGTCTAGAATGGTAAATAGTCTATTGGAAGCAAGTTACACCTTCTAGATTAGGATTGGAACTGAGCTTGTCCTTTGTATTCATCGCTTGGTTAAAGTTACCAATCAAAAGCCATGGAATTTGCTCATTTTGACTTGTTTCTTGACTAAATTCCCAAAGTCAATGTCTATATTGAATGTGTCGTGGTCCACAGATGCTAGTCACAAGCAATTCTATAGAATCCAATTACTAAACCTTGATATAGAGCTAATGTTGAGTCTGAAAAACAATGACTACCTTGAAGTCAAATTTGTAGGCCTATGTAATTCTACCCTTCTGACTTTCAGCATCCAATTCCAAGACCTCTGCATATCCCAACTCTTGGAACAAACTCCTTACTCTGTAGATTAGCTGTAAAGTCTCTCATAGGCATACAAAGTCTAGCATATACTTTCTCAGGAGGTATTTATATCTTTGGATGGTCAAGTCATGGCTCAATATTTGGTAGTTTCATGCCATGGTTTTCATGGTGCCTAAGGAAGTTGATGAGGGTTAGTTTCCTGAAACCCAACAACTAAACTTATAAGTAATCTCCACTAGAATGGCCATTAAGTCCCTATCTTCAATAGCAATAACTGGTATATCTGTTTTCTATGGCATGTGGAATTGTTATATTCTATGTCTAGAGAAGTAACAATATCTGAGATGTGAACATTCACTAATTGATCTGTAGTTGGATCACTATTGTCTTAAAGCTCCTCTATGCTAATTCCACTTACTGATGGGTTATTACTCCCACTTTGGATTGTTATATCTTCTGAAAAAAGAACTTCATGCATAAGCATACTTGGCCATGTGTTCACTTTATCACTGATCATAATCCAGTATGGAAGAGTCCCTAGGACTTCATCATAATTGAGATTTTATCTTTTTGGATGA
This sequence comes from Saraca asoca, assembly GCA_026873985.1. Lineage (NCBI taxonomy): Eukaryota > Viridiplantae > Streptophyta > Magnoliopsida > Fabales > Fabaceae > Saraca > Saraca asoca. The sequence goes on along the minus strand of JANHAO010003696.1, from coordinate 5,008 downwards.
GGATTGGAATCCTCAATTCCCCTTTTCAAAGAGGTTCTAGCATTGGTTCTAGTATCCCCTATTTCTTTTAAGATCATTGAATGCCAACCACTCTGACCTAAGCTAGGTGTACCAAAGGATCTACCTTGAAATGCCATGCTCGAATTTCTATTCCAACAAAACCAAAGTGTCAAAACAAAGAACCAATTCAGGGGGTCCATTGGGAAAGGTCCCCTTGAACTTGGCCTATAAGAAAGAGTATTCTATACAAGTGTAAGTCTAGAAATGTCCTATCTCAAGGTGTCAAAGAGTGTAATGGTTGCCTAACCTCAACCTAAATAAGTAATAAATAGTATTTTAAAAATCAAAATAGATAGGACGGTCTAACCAGTTTGACCATAAACCATTGTGCTTTTTGGTTTGAGTTGACTTAAAAAATCGTTTTAGCAGTCAAATCGGTTTAAACCTATCCAAACCAGAAAAAATTAGAAAATCGATCAATTTTTTTTTTAACTTTTAGACTTCTTTTTTTTTGCATTGGATTGGTCCAATAATCCTATATATAACCAAAAACTTACCAAAAAAAAGAAGAAATTTAACACTTAATTGACTAAAAACTCATTAGTTTACATAATTTCTTCTAGTTTTTTATTTTTATATAAAATATAAGCTTATATTGATAGTATAAGTTACTTATTATTTAACTTTTTTTAATAATTTTAAATAAACCTACATTTATAATATTATCTAGTTCGACCATTAATTTAACTGGTTAAACTAATCGAACCATGATCCAATGACTTTTTCCAATTCATTGTCCAGTCCGATTTTTTGAACACTAGTAATAAGAAAACCTAGAGCATGTCTTGATGGTAAAAAGGCATGCAACCATTCTTCAAACTAGTGATTTGGATCTTGTTGTCCTAATTGATGATCCCACTCTTGGACAAGGCCAATTTCTCTACATAGCAAGGGATTATGGTGGCTTTCAACCACCACTAGTATGCTTTCTATCTCAAAGCCTCCCTATGAAATGCTAAGACTAAAATTCAAAGCTTGTTCCCTAAGGGTTGCATCTCTACTAGATTCCAAACCTTCTTGCAGTAAATTACCATTCATCAACATCAATTGTCCATCTAGTAGCTTAAAGTTTCTCAGGGTATGAGTTGTTCCTAGGGTGAAATTTTGCATAGTGTCTATATCTGTAGTAGGGAATTAGTTAATGCAATTGCTTAGTGGGTTATCAGACACTTAGACAAAGTCAAAAGGGTCAGTCAAAAGATTATCCACTAATCTATCATCTTCAGGGATAATATTATCCTGTATTGGGTAATCCTACATCCATTATGGGGTAAAGAAATTCCTATCTTCTGAGGGTTCAAATAATGGTATAGTTGGTGTCGTGGGGCCATTGGGTAAATATTAGGGTTTTCATTTATTTCAACTCTTCTTACATTATAAGGATGATACTACAAGGTCTCATTATCAAAAATGAAGTTGATGGAGAAAGTTCTATAGGAGGGATGGTCTACAAAAGCTCTTGCATCACTAGCAAAATGTACTTTAATCAAATTAACTTCAATACTGGTATTAAATACTATCATGGCTCTATGAAACTACCTATGCATGGAGGCATTAATTTGTTCCAAAGTCAACATGCAAGTATCTTCCATGTGTCCTATTCTCTCATAAGAGAAGCAGTACCTAAAAATCCTTTCTAGCCTTACTCTTTTCCTAAATTTAATAAATCTCATGTTGCGTGGATTTCCCATTCCAATTAATCCATTCCATTGAGCCAACCATGGAATCCGAATATTTTGCAAAGTCTAAAGTTTAATACTCTAGGGGGAAACACCAAAGTTGCACCCAGGTTAGCATACTTGTTATATGGAATCTAGTCAGCACTAAATTCAATCTCCAATAGACAAATACTAGTAAAGCACCTTGTGTTGCTCATAGTCCATTGGCATATATGTTATCCTTATCCTTATCACTATCAAATTAGAACACATAAAATTTCCCCTTCTTACCAATTACCTGAAAATTGCTTCATAAGTTCCATATAATTCAAAGAACTGTCTCCATGTGATAAGGTGAGAATGGTCTATCATCACTAAGAATCCCATCAAGCATCTGGACCACCTTCCTCTATTTTCCTCTAGAATCTAAGGAGTAAGTTCTACTATGGGATCCCTATGGCCATGGTTGTATACTACTTCTTGCATGTCCTCCTTTATGGCATCTAGATCAACATCTAAGTTAGAGCTACTATTTGACCAACCAACACTACAACATTTTTGATCTTTGGCAATGACCAAAAACTATTGCCTATAAGAATAGGCAATGGTTTTTAGGCAACGGTTTTGGGCTGTGCTCTTATCAAGCGTTACCTATTCTTTCAAGTAAAGATTTTTCTGGAGTTTTTGGCAATAGCGAAGAAAATCATTGCCAATAGTTCAGTTATAGGCAATGATTTTCTCATTTTTATTTGGCAACGATTTCTTACCATTGTTAAAATAAGCAATGGTCCGCAACAAATAAAAAAATCGTTGCCTATTGGCAATAATAGACAATAGTCTCTTATGTTGCCAAATAAAAATGAAAAAACCATTGCCTAATAAGCAACAGTTTTTGCCAATAGGCAATGGTTTCTCACCATTGCTAAATAAAAATGAAAAAACCATTGCCTATTGTTCAGTTATAGGCAACGATTTTTTCATTTTTTTTTTGGGCAACGATGAAAAACCATTGCCTATTGTTGCCAATTATTATAGACAACATGTAAAAACCGTTGGCAATTGAGCATAATACTAGTATAAGCAACGGTTAAAAAGTGTTGCCAATTATATTAAAAGCAACACGTATAAACTGTTGTCAATTGATCATAGGCAATGATTTTCAAGATATAGGTAATGCTTTTATATTGTTGCTAATCATAGGCAGCGCTTTTAAAAAAGAAAAATTAAAAAATTCATTTCATTAAAAAAAATTAATACATTTATTTCATTAAAAAAACAAAGTGTTGAATATAATTAAGTGTCTATTGTTTCAATCTCAAAATACAATTTTACCTGAATGAATCCCCTCATCAAATTAATAATATTCTAAATAACAATGCAAGAAGTCTAAAACACATTCTACCTAAATCATAATTTGTTCTTGGTTGTTGATAGTCTTCAATTTCTAGCATCATTCTTCTCTTTTCAAATCCTTCCTCCATGTTTAGCTCTTCGTTTGGCATTCCTTTAAATCCATGTCTTTTCATCACACCTTGAGACAATGAAGATAAAGAAAATCAACATTGAGATGCAACTACAGCCTATTGTCTTGTTGCATCACCAATATTCTTAACGACACAATCTTTCTCCTCCTGCATTACAGAGACTAGCTCCTGCACTCTAGAATGGATTGTAAGCCCATCTCAGTCAAGGTAAAGAGATCTTCAAGAGTCATACTGCTTATCCTAACCTTTCTCAAAGCATCAATTCCATCCTTTGGGCATGCCAATATTTTTTCTTCCATTAACAACTACAACATGTTTTCAGGAAGATATTTCATGAGGTTGCTTTGCAAGAAACTATAAGAAAGGTAAAAATGCATATATGGGACCAAACTTGGCTAAACTAATATGTATTTATAAAAATCAGCCATTGAGGAACTTTATATAGAATCCTATCCTACACGTAACACATCAACTACCTAGTTCATTGTGTGGGAACTTGTCACAGAATAAATTGTTTCATTGGCAAACTATGCAGAACGGAAAATGGAAGCAAAAAATTAAATTTTGATGGAATTTTCATCAATGCAAATTTTAGCCATAGTCATAAGATAGCAATTCACTAGCAACTATTAGTTATCAAATCATAGCTTCTTTTCACTGGCACCAAAATCAACTGACAGTTATTTGGAAAGCTATGAACATGATCAAATGATATTTAAGTCAAATGTAATAACTAGGTAATTGTAGTTATATTAGCAGCAAGTATGATGATAACTTGGGACATACCCAGATAATGGATATTGAATAAAGCTCCCTACTGGTTATGGTGAAGTCATGTTCCCCATCCAAACAAGGAGCAAAAAGTTGTTTTTCTATTTAATGAAGCCAAAATTCTAATAGAAAGAGTATTCTATTCCTTTCAAACTTCAATTAACAACTTTAGATTCAAATTTCATTTTCTAGCAAAACTAGATGAATTTATTTAGATTAGAGATATTAATTATGCTGAATCACACAACTCAAGTGGTAAATCAACATGACAAGCATGTATGAGACACCAATACAAGTAATAGACATGGAAACATATGTTTTTTCCAACTTCCAAAGGTTACTTCTATCGTGTCACTATTTTTTCCATTGTTTCTCTTTAAAATTACTATGGGTACACCTCACACTCTTAATACTTGATATATATATATATATATATATATAAACCTAGTATTAACTCTTGACTATCATTTCTAAATCTAGAAACAACACTACAACCCAGTCCCAACATAAGGAAAGAAAATGAAGATATACCAAGCTTATGCATAAGCATGCCCACTCCTTTCAATAGGCCTTTGCCAATGTGAAGAAGGCTTTTCTTCCTGCAGTTTAGAAGGTGATTAAAAGGAATCAATTTCACATAAATATTTAAAGGGTATTACAAGGAAAGCCAACCTTAATGTCCCTATGCATGATCCCATTTTTGTGCAGACACTCTAGTTTAAGCGTTAGCTGCCTCGTGTAAGTTCTTTTGACCTGTGTAGTGGATCAAGGTCAATAATATGATATAATACTACTAACTACACATGCCTGGCAACTAAACTTATAGCCTCAAGGAAACTTCCAAACTTCCCCAAAAGTGATGATATAGATCCACTAGGTACAAACTCTCAGAGAATATTTAAAGTGTCATAGTCTCTAACTGTACCTAAATATCTCTACAAAGCAGAAACAAAAACTATATGGTGAACAGAAAGTTCAGGTGAACTAAATGAAGAAGTAAATTTCATTCACCAATAAAAGATCATACTCACAACA
>JANHAO010003695.1:0-25645 GCA_026873985.1 Saraca asoca | reverse complement strand
TGGAATGGCTTCATGATGTTTAGATTTCAGTAAGATTGTGGCTTCATGATCTATTGTAGAAGAAAAAGGTAGAAACCAAGCAATACATTGAGCTTTTGATGTGTTTGCTTCTTGGCTGAATCTTGACTACTTAGGATAGGTTTATTAATCATTCCAAGGCTTCTTACTATGATTATTGACACTTGAATGAACATTTAGTGATCTAGGATGCATTGATCTCAAGTTAATTGGTTCCTTTGGCTGGTTGCATTATTGTTTGTTGTGTTTGTGTTTCTATTTTGTTAGTGTAATTATAGCTTATTTTCTGCCAACCCCCTCCCCCAATTTACATGCTCTTAATTGATTAATATCATCTAACAAATGATCTTTGGGTTCGACCCGATGTTTCTCTATGCTACAAATAGTTTAGTGCAATCTAGTTTATAAATTTCTAATTTGATGGCTTTGACACACACGATCATGGCCTCACAATCCACTTCGACATGGGATAAGGTAGCCTCAACATTCTTAACCTTCTCTTTCAAATCTAGCACCTTGGCAGAGGTAGCAGCCAGCTTGCTCTCAAGGTCCTCCTTCTCCTTGTCATGAGCTTGGAGTACTTCATCTATTTTCATCATTATAAGCAAGCCCTGAAAAGTTAAAGCCAAGTCAAATTATGAAATAAACCAAAGAAACAAAGTGAAAAGACTTCACTTACTACCAAGTTATGATGAGCTGCATAGCCCACCAGTCTCCTAAGAGTGAACTCTTTGACCTCCAACACTTGAATCTTGTCACGGGACCCCAAAATCGTGTCGATGTTATCAACAAGAACCTCGATGTACTCCCTCATCTTAGAGCTAGGTTCAGTAGGTAGCTCCATAACTTTGGCTTTCAATGTAGCTCACTTACAGGGAGCAACTTGTTTCTTCCCTTTCTTTACCCTCTGTCTTTTGGCTAAAGGCTTAAGAGGGGTGGTGACCTTGGTTTTGACTGCCACCTCAGGCTAATGAGTGGGAGTTTGCTCTTACGAAGATGTTGTCACTGAAGCCAAGGGTTGACTTTCAAAAGTGGGGGCTATAACCACATCAAGGTTTGAAGAGATCTCCTTGTCATCAAATAGTGGCGACCTTAGAATAAGTTCCATTATTCTTTCATAATCCATAAAATTGGCTGGATTGACTGGTACCACTGGATGAAAGCCTATCTCTCTGGTAAGTTCGATGCCTTTGGCTAGAGTGAGCTTGTGGAAGCAAAGGAGGTCCTCATCAAAATGAAAGTTATTTTCAAGATCATCTGAGGTAGCTAACCGATCTAAAACTCCTAGCTCTTTAGCTCACAAAGTTGGCTTCCTACTAGTCTCATCTGCAAAATAAGACAAGTTAGAATCGAAAGCGGATAAGAATAAACTATTAAGCTTGTGACTCTAAGCTTGCTTACCAGGAGTAACGATAAATCTAAAATTTTTTAGATCACGCAAGGAGGGGCATAAGATGTAAAACCAACGGGTTCTCTAATGCCCCATGTTAAATTTCTCTTTGGCATCCCCTCGTGGTAGCATCTTCTTGTGCACTGTCAGCCAAGTTATGAGGTAATAAAGGTCATTTGATGTGCTCACACATCTAAGGCTAAACAAGTAACACAGAGCTTTAGCTGAAGGTGGTGGAAGACCATTGGCTAAGTAAATCAGTGCCAGGGAAATGAGTTGGGTGTAAGAATTAAGAGTGAGCTAAACTGGGCTAAGTCTCACTTTGTTTAGAAAATTGACAATAAATGGGTGTATCAGGAACCTAAGCCCTGTAACAAGGTGCAGGAAACTAACAGCGATGAACCTCAGAGGTAGATAGGTAACATGGTCGTCCAGAGAAGGTATCATAAGGCTGCATCCCTTGAGGAATCGATACATACGGACTGTGGCCTCAAGCTCATGAAAATGAATGGAAGAAACATACAAACTAAACATGTGATAACCAGGTCATGAGCCTACAGCGACCTTCTGAACCCTAATAGGATCAGAATAAGCAGTAAAATCCCCAACGACCTCCCTGCTCCTTGAGGTTGCTTCACCAGGATGTCATATCAGCCTCATGTTCTGAGCCAAAGTGTTGGGTTTGTTATATTCATTCCTACTTTGGTGATAGTGGTGTCCATGACCTGCGCCCATCACACAAAGGGAAAAGACTAATCAGGTCACTACAACCAGACCCTACCAAGAACTAAGGTTAATGGCTTCCTATGTGGCAGGCTATAAACACCCTAAACCACCTATATATGACCTAAACTCCAGTGGACAAGAAAAAACTCTATGATTGAATCACAAAGTCCAAATAGTATATGCTAAACTTGAGATGGTGATTAGAAAACCAAGAGTCCATTAACATAATCGATTGAATAAACCAAACCAAACAAAAATGAAAATCGACAAACAATCAACCTCAATCGGCTAATGCACTTATCCCACAAACAATGGTAGATAAACCTCAAACTACAAAATAGAAAAATCCAAAAATGGTAAAGTGAAGGAAAACTTACCATAGCTAACCAATATAGAAGGTCTGAGGATACGTGCGAAAGTGTTTTCTGGTGAACAGAATCGAAACAACCACCAGGGAACAAAAGTGATGCCGATGGTAGTGGATGACAGAAGTGATGGCAGCAGTTGACAGAGAGAATGAGTGTAGGAAGTACAGGAACTTCAAGTTTGAAATGGCAAGTGAGGGGGAAGAGAGAAGCCCTCTCAGCTTATAAGACACACGGCATCACCATCAGATTTAGAAACCCATCAACTACCCACGATCTGACAGTTTAGCAAATGTCAGTGGCTGACTAACAACAGCAGTACACACACATGCCAAAGGTAGGAGTAATCATGATGACCTAGCTATGGGAGACTGAACAATCACTTACAAAGCCAGCAGAAGCATGCCAAATGGCTCATGGAATTATAGATTGTGATCAATGGGTTATAACCTAAATTCTCAAACCTCACGTCCAAGGAGTGATAGCCATGCACCAAACCCTTGCATGAGCCATATCCAAGAAGTGCCTCAAGCACTAAACTCTTACACAGATAACTTAAACCTTGGATCCAAAGAGTGCTAGCCATGCACCAAATCGTTATGTGAGCTGTGTCCAAGAAGTGCCTTAAGCACCAAACTCTTGCACAAATAACTTAAACCTCATATCCAAAGAGTGCTAGCCATACACCAAACCCTTACATGAGTCATTTCTAGGAAGTTCCTCAAGTACTAAACTCTTACGCAGATAACTTAAACCTCTCATCCAAGAAATGCTAGCTATGCACCAAATCCTTACACAAGTTGTGTCCAAGAAGTGACTCAAGCACTAAACTCTTGCACAGATAACTCAAACCTTGCATTCAAGAAGTACTAGCCACACACCAAACTCTTGTGCAAGTCGTGTCCAAGAAGTGCCTCAAGCACCAAACTTTTGTGCAAATAACTCAAACCTCATGTCCAAGAAGTGCTAGTCATGCACCAAACTCTTGCGTGAGCCATGTTCAAGAAGTGCCTCAAGTTGCAAACTCTTGTGCGGATAATATCAAAGCCACGTCCAAGAAGTGCCAAGGGCACCAGACTCTTGTGTGGATTAAAGCGCTCTCATGCAGCCCGTCAAGATGTTGCATCCAAGAAGTGCTTTAGCACTAAACTCTTGCATGAGCTAAGATGCATCTATCTGACCTATGTAGGCATTTCACCTCACACCGGTGAAAGCACTCTAATGCTTCAGTGCCCGAGCTCATGTTTAATAAAGGCACTCTGGTGCTCAATTCTGTTGCCAACTAAAATGAACTGACACAACTGATTAGTCACCTAAATATGGCACATATCCTCTTAAAGTCATAGTTTATTGACTAGAGTCCCTTTTCACATTAGTTTGATTAATATCGCTTGAGGCCAATTGGCTTAATGAGCACTCACCTTTTCTAACGACTGTCGAGTTATGATTTGTAGGGACTGATATTGCCAGCGGCAACCGGTGAAATCGCTATAATGGCATAGTCAGAAGGAACAATAAAAGGCAAAGTATCATTACAAAACCCCTTTCAACAGGATAAAACTATATAAAGGATTGAGAATACAAGACAAAATAAGCCTATAACTGACTAAGGAAAGGTTGAATGCCAGCAAGCTTGCAGCTATGATATATAGAAAAAATTGCTCCAGCCCCGCCTTCGCCTGAGCTGATAGCCCATCCAAATCGATCATCCTCTAGGGTGCCTAAAGTGGGAGACATAGCATCGGGTGCAAGCAGAGAGGTTGCACAAGTTTTCCCTAGTCCTCCTGAGCAAGGAAAGCATCCTTCAGCTTCATCAAGCTGGATAGAGATCTAGAGACACTCGACACCATCGGACAAGAGGATAATAGAACCTAGTTGAAAGGACTGAGTCACAGTGAGCTGCAAGACCAATAAGCAAACTGGATAATTCCAACTCTTCTGCCCAAGCCTCCTCTAAAGCTGAAAGCTCCTCCCTCTGCCCTGTAACTTTTAGTCACAGCCAGAAATTGAGCAATTAGCTTGCTCTTGCTAGAGGACAAAAGAACAAAAAAGGGAGAGCTAAACTTGTTAGCTCCAAAAGAAGGTTACAAACAAGTTCCCAGAGTCCTTGGGGAAGATTACCCCTCGAGAACCACATGCAACGAACCATTCATGCCTCGTAGTCTCATGCAGCGAACCACACATGCCTCAAAACATGAAGATATAGGCCAAAGCCTCAGAAATATGAGAGCATTATCCAATGCACTCATATCGTAACTTTGTGAAGAAAGGGAGAGGACTTCCTGCACTTTATATAGACGGACCTGACTTCACTAAAGAATCCAAAGCATATTTAACTACACTAAATCAAATGATCCACAATAAAGTAAGATTGTCACGCCAATAGCTAGAGAGCATCCATGATAGGAGGCACAGCTTGGTACGGATGAAGTGAGAGACTGAGACCTAAAATGACAACATAGTAGACTATAAGCAGAAACTTTTGACTAAACAATGAACTGTAGATGAAAGACTTAACAATGCTATAGGCTGGGAGTAAGGACTTTACCAACAGAGTACAACTCCTAGTCCACAAAGCAAATTGAGAGTTGGGGGGCTTGATACTATGAATATTTTTCAGATTACTCGAAATGGATTGGCCAAGGCCCAATAAGAGGCAGAGTCCAGCTGAAAAGGAGGCCCAAATTACTTGACAATTGAAGTCACTTAGCAAGGTACCAGCTTACTACCCACGAACTAAGGACATATGGTGGGGCCGATGCACAAGCCTAGCTTGCTAAGGAGAGCACTAGTTCACTGAGTAGAGCACAACGCCCTGACCATGCTTTGGTAGATTCATTCCAGATATGGTCAGTGATAGAATTAACTTCTTTGGTCAACAAATTGTCTAGCACAAGTCCAGGTTGTTAAGATAGTAAGCTGGGCACCAATATAGAAGTCTAGTCATCAGCTAAGGGCACATATTCCCAACTAATAGCTTAGCCTCTAAAACTAACACATCAGCCCCTAATAGTTTGACAATAATTTGCCTAGCATTTATTATCATATGCTAAGCATTTATTGCCTGATACGATGAAAATAATTATTTTATTACTTGTCAAATTACACTTGTAACCCTCCTATCTCCTCTAAATAGGGGAAACCTCTGTAAAAGATAAGAAAAATAGACTACATGCAGACACTTTACTAAAATAGTAACTTAGCATTGTATCTCTATTAAGTCTCACAAACAAACACCATTAAATAGATTTAATACAACTCACCATGGATGTAGGGGCCGATTAGCTTTAGCCAAACTATGATAAAAGCTTCTGGTGTTTGCTGTTCTCCTTCTTCTTCTCTTTCTTTCTTTTCTATTAGTTCACACTTTCAACTTGCAGTTTGGGGTAACATTGGACTTATGCCTTTTGACCAAATTTTATCATCAACAAAATTGAAATTAACAATTATATTACAATTGACTTAGTTGTTAAACTCATTTAGAATCAATAAAGAGTATTAGAATCAATAAAGAGTATAAAATTCCTCTAAGGCAATAAGGGCAAGATCTTAATTCTTGTTACTTTTTGGGACCAACAATTGATATCAGAGATTTAGCTTTTGATACTTTCTGTTTTAACAAAATTATGGATTCTAAATTAATTAGTTTTCCTGATTGTCTATCCTTAAACAATCCCCATACTTTTGATAGTGAAAATTTTGCTTTTTGGAAACATAAAATTAAGTTTTTTATAAAAGCATTAAATGTAGACATGTTAAAACTTTTAGAATCAGGTTATGAATGTCCTAAAATATCTGGTAATGGAATTTTGCAGCCTAAATCCAAATTGAAAGAGAAAAATTGAATAAGGCATTACAAGGATTTACTGATAGCAATGTGAAATTGAACAACATGTTAGACATTCAAAAAAGTACTCAAAACAAGGCTGGTTTAGGTTACAAACCATCAAGAACAAAGAGAAATTTTCATTACATTACCTGCTTTTATTGCAATCATAGAGGTCATCATATTAAATTCTGTCCATATAGAAATGGCACTTATGTTCTAATACCAAATGCAAAATTGATTTGGCTACCTAAATTACCTAGCTTAAAAGAGAATGTTTCATTGCTACCTAATAGATCTAGACCCAAGATCAACTGGGTACCATCAAAGCAAGCATAATTTCTTTTTTGTAGGATTGTGAGAGGAAAAGAAACAATTTGTAGTTCCTTAACAATGGATGTTCTCACCATATGACAGGGAACAGAAATAATTTCATCATTCTCACATCAATTATAGGAGGTAAAGTAACCTTTGGAGATGATGCCAAATGAAAAGTGATTGGAATAGGTGAAGTTGGTAAGATGCCTAACTGTTTTATTGATGATATGTTATTAGTTGAAGGTTTGAAACATAATCTCTTAAGTATTAGTTAGTTTTATGACAAAGGAAACAAAATAATTTTCAATTCAAATAAATGTCTGGTTATTAATGATGTTGATGGTAAAATTTGGTTTTATGGATCCAAATCTGAGTTAATAGGAACAGTTCTTGAAACCCCCAAGCTACAAGCTAATAATGTAAGTTTTAGTTAAGGAAAAAGAAAAGGAGGAAGAGTGAGGGACACCAGAGCTTTTAATGTGGTTCGACTAAAGCCAATTTGGCCACTACATCCACGGTGGTTTGTATATATCAAAAATACGATGTTTTCTCTATTTTGTTGGATAGAGCTACAATATCAGTGCTCTCTCACTATTTAGTAGAGTGTTTGCATCTCCCTCTCTTTCTACAATAATCCCCTTTTCTATGTATAAAGATAAAGGGAGTTACAAGAGTAATTTTACAAGTTGTAAATCTATTACATCAAGCATTGAATGTACAAGATAGTTTAGGTACCTGTAAATTAGCTTCTGTAAATTACTTTTTACATGTGGGCCCCTTATAGGCTGCTATCTATAGGAAGGCTTTGCAGGTTGTTTGCGAATGGACGTGTCCTTGATTTAACCTCAATGGGCTTCGAGTTAGACGAGCTACTACATCTCGCGAGCTGATGCACTCACCCTAGGGCCATTGTTGTCCTTTGGCCAGCAAAGTTGAGCTTGCACCTGGTGATGTGAGCCCGTGTTGAGTGTATCTTTGCTATGTGAGCTAGGAGTCCATGCTACCTTAGGCTTACCTTAGTCTCTTTCTGTATCTTGAGCTCATAGCTCACAAGTTGGTAAGTTGGGGTCTCTATCGAGTGACCTCAGTGCTTCGAGTGATCTGGACCTTCTCTAACTGGGCTTGCCTTCTATTGGGCCTTCACCAGCCCATTTGTATGATACCAAAAAATATCTATAACATTAGCCCTCAACTTTCAGTTTGCTTTATGGACTGGGAGTTATAGCTCATTGATGAAAGCTGATGAAGACCACGATATGTGATGTAGCCATTCAAATTCTTATTCCATTATTTCATTTGCCCATGCCATCATTACCATATTTAATATGCACACTTTCCTATAACTGCCAATACAACGATAATAGAGCCTGAGAATTTTCTAAATCATCAGATTGTGTGCTATTAATTAGTCTTTGAATCGAATGGCTAGGAGACTAGAGCTATACTAGATGAGAAAGTCCCTTTTTCTCTCTCATTTATGATGCTTTAGGTTTTTGAGTTTTTGAGTAACAATCTCTAGTTTCGTCCTCCTGCTCCATTAATCCCATCGTTACTATAGCGGTTAATCGATTGTAGCTATACCAGATGAGAAAGTCCCCTTTTCTCTCTCATTTTTGATGCTTTGGGTTTTTGAGTTTTTGAGTAACAATCTCTAGTTTCATCCTCCTGCTCCATTAATCCCATCATTACTATAGCGGTCAATCGATTGTCTCATTTAGAATCCATTTTGCTTCCATCTATTCTGGAATCTAATTCTCCCTTTCTAACACAATAAGCCTATCTAAGACTTTCACTTTTAGGAGATTTGATTTTATAGCTTTTTGGTATTGCACTATCTGGTTCAATGGTGAATACATATATGCTATTAGAAATCTTGCTAGTTTGGGGGCTGTCGATAGTCAAGTTTAACTTACTGTTCCCCAGGGTTTAGTGATTTGATAGGCTTTGTTGGATAGGCTCCCCCTCGAGTTTTTAATATTTTAGGTTTGGAATGGTGGCTTGTGGCATGTGTGGTTTGCTGCATAGGACAACTCTAGTTAGAGTAGTTGTTTTAGGGACGATTTGCCTTCAATAACCTAACCATTTTCTTTTCTCATTTCTTAGTGTAGATGGCAGCTTATAAATGCTAAGGCCACTGAGCAGGGAGTAATGACAAACTTGATCCCTCAGCCCAAGATAAGGAACTGATGTTTATCCCAATTAAAGTGACCTCTAGAAGCAGTGAGATCACTGGACAATTCATTCTCTAATTTGATCCTGGCGAGAAGCAATAGCTTGCTGGGAGCCCTTCGAATCTCTCATTCTTTAAATGTTACCCTTCGACTATTGAGCTAGACAAGCTTCGAAACATAGTTGAGGATTACCATTTTCTTGAAGATTGTTGTCTTATGGCACCATGTCCTAATGACCACACAGCCCATCCTCCTCGAGGATTTATTACTATTAGTACTCATCATCTCAATGCCAAGCTCAGATTTTCAATTCATCCATACACCATTGATTTATTGAATAAATTGAAGCTTTGCCCCTTCCAGCTAACCCCGAACTCTTATTACCAACTTACTTCCTTGGCTCTCATCTATTTGAGAAATAATCTCCTACCACCATCTATGAGAGTTTTATGCCACCTTTACAGCATTAGGAGTATAGGTTATCCAGATGGGATCTATTATCTTTTGGCTCAGCATTCTGAGTTCAACAAGATTCTACCTCAAGGGGATGCTAAGGGTAAATCAAATGTGGGGAGTTATAAGACTCATTGGTTTTATATTTCATGCCCGTCTCTATGTCCTTTCTATAACTTTAGTTTTGTGCTAACTCCTAGTAAGTAAGCTAAGGTCATGTGAGCTACCATGAGTTTACATCATTGCTTCTGACATCTTATTTTACTCTTTGTAGTCAGGGCTGGCAAGGTGAAGCTAGAGATTGAAGTTGAGGAGGATAAAGTATTACACCAATTCCTTACTATCAGTGACTTGAAAAATAATTTAAAGTTTGACAACTACCTCATTCAATCCTACAGGCTAATTCCATCATTAAGCATTAAGCTTACTAGAGAGATCGAAGCTCATCAAGTCAAGGAAATCAATCTAGCTCATTTTGAAGATTATGAAAGCATAGTGAAGCTTATTCTCTAGGATCCACCTTCTGACAAGTCTAAAGAGCTTAAGGATGCTGCGACCTCATTAGGCACTAACACTGCAAAGCCCCCATTATTTCAAATCAATCTCCTATACTGACTACAACGTCTCTTCAAAAGTTAACTCCCCTCTCGTATCTCAAGGTGGTCAAGGTTACGGTCAAATTCGAGTCCCTCATCCAGAGGCAAAAAGTGAACAAAGGGAAAAAGGTTAACACCTCTTCAAAGCAAACAACTTGCAAAGTTACGGCTAAGGAGCATTGTCCGAGCCTCAGCCCATACACATAAAGGTATTTCAGTTTCATTAAGGAAAATATTGAAAAGATTTTGGGATCTCACACTAACCCCTAAGTATTGGAAATAAATGAGATCTCAAGTGGAGGGCTTATGCGATACACCACTCGTCAAGGCCTATTAGTAAGTGGCATCCTTCCACTCTATTTTGCTTCTTCGTGATCTAACTTGATTCATTTAATTTTCAGAGTCTACTAGGAATCATGAAGATGGGGGAGACACTTCAAGCCTAGGAGGAAAAGAACACTAGACTCATAGGGGGTTTGGCTGCTGCAATGGCAAAGACCCTAGAGTTGGAAAATAGGGCGTAGAATGCCGAAGTCGCCCAAAGGGAAACTGAAGAGGCCTAAGCTTGCAAGATGGCAAATTGCAAAGCTGTCACATCTGAGCTTAATAAAGCCATTAAGGAGCTATCCAGAGTAAAGGGTGATCTAAATGTGGCATTCTAGGGCCATGATTTGATAATGTGACAATTTAAAGTCGTAGCACGACAGGCTGAGGCTACCAGGGTAAAGCTTGAGGCAACTAGGAGAGAGGTCACTCTAAAACAAGAAGAGGTTGACTAGGTCAAGGTTAAGATTGCTGAACAGGTCACAAAGGCAGTAGAAAAAGTGAAATCAAAGACGTGCTTTTCTTTCCTATATACTCTGTGGGAGCGGTATCCAAACATGGATCTTTCTTTTTTTTACGAAGAACGCCCTAAGGGAGTAAAAAGCTTTGAAAAGAGAGCTGCAAAAGCTGCAAGGACCATTTCTTTGAATAAAAGTGTGAGATCTACAAGTGGGGCCCCTCTATAGATAGGGCTATTTAGAGAGAGAGAGAGAGTGATCTACAGGTGGTGGATACTCCTAATAACCAAACAAGGGATGGCCTGCCTACCACACAAGACAACCCTACCTCAGCTCCCGGGAATTAGACCCTTTAGGATAAAATTTTGCAACTTTAAACTTCATTTTTAAGCTTTATATTCAATCACGAACTTCTTATGAATTCACTTCATCGAGAAAGGTATTAGATTTTGAAATTTCGCATCAAATGCTTTGTTGAGAACGACATGTAGGCCATCATATGTAGATCTTGTAAGCCACAACTCAATAGTCATTAAATAGAGCGCTCAATAAGTCAATCGAATTTAGTGAGCAAGACATAATACATGATCAAATACTAAAATGATTGCATAAGTTGAAATAAATGGGCTTTAGTTAGAAAATCATCAAAGGATATATGTGAAGTCAAATGCCCAATCAGAATATTAATGCTCCCTAGATAGCACAAGAATTGAGTGCTTACTTAAGCTGCACGGATACACTTTCAGGTATGATGTCTATAAGGACCATGAGCAATAGGTCACATGATAGCTGCAAACAATAGGTCACATGAAAGCTGCACTGGTGACTTTATGCCAAACCAAGGGTGATCTTTTGCCTGAATGGCTACCAATCCTATGCTAGACTGAGGGTGATGGCTGGCAATCCTATGCCAGATTGGGGGCAATCTTGTGCTCAAATGATTGTTTTATAGCCAAGTGGTTATCTTACAATCGGGTGGTAATCTTGTTATCGGGTGGCTATCTTGTAACCAAATGACTATCTTGTAACCAGGTGGTTATCTTGTAACCAAGTGACTATCTTGTAACCAGGTGGTTATCTTGTAATCGGGTGGTAATCTTGTTATTGGGTGGCTATCTTGTAGCCAGGTGGTAATCTTGTTACCAAGTGGTTATCTTGTAGGCGGGTGGCTATCTTGTAGGCGGGTGGTTATCTTGTAATCGATGGTAATCTTATTATCGGGTGGCTATCTTGTAGCCAAGTCAGGTCACACATGCCTGGACTTAATCAATTCTGAGAACAGCTTGCCTCCCTATAAAATAATTTGCTAAAATTTTATGCAAAGATTAGTACAGAAATTCAAAATATTTTCATTAATTTCTAAATTATATTACAAAATTAGAAAATGGCCCTTGTTTTAGACTCCTATACTCAGTTAGGATCTTATTAGGGGTGCTGAAATTACTGTCTTGAAGACTCCACCACATATTCTCGCAAGCGGCCTCTCATGATAAGGTCCTCTATAGTATCCCTGAGTGTCTTGCACTCCAAAGTATTTTACCCATTCCCACTATGGTAGGCACAAAAGTTGCTTTTGTTGCCTTGTACCTGTCAGGAGTTGTAAAGGGTGGAGGCTTCCTAAAGTTCTCCTTATCTTTTTCAGCTACAAAAATCTTTTCCTCAATGTTTGAGAGGATGCTATAAGTTTTATAGCGACCTTGATGTTGAGGTTGTTCGCCTTTGGACTTCTTCACAGGTTGGTTGTCAAAGCCATCTTAGACACCTTTGTCCTCACTTCTTTGATCAAAGTTATTTGCCTCATCCTTGGGTTTGGGCCTCTTCAGACCAAAGGTCTCTTCCCACCTAATTTCCTTAGCAAATCATTCGTAAAATTCACCTAAGTCCTTGACTGGTGACTTGTATAATTCTTTGTATAGCTTTCTATCCTTGTAAAGCCCAGTTGAGATTGCAGTGAGGATGCTTTCATTCGAAAGACTCTCTACATTATTTACTTCGTGTCCAAATCTCGAGATATAGTCTTTCAGTGACTCATCTCTCCATTGAAAAACTGTTATAAGATGACAAGTTGGTGTGAGCCACCTTTTTAATGCCTTGTATTGGCTGAGAAATTTTGTTTGACACTCTTCCCAGCTATGAATGCCATGAGCTGGAAGATTCCTGAGCTTTGCCGATGGTATTCTCCTAAGGGTGGCTGGGAAAATGCAACATTTAACTAGTGGGCTGGTCATCTGAAGATCCATCTGGACATTGAATGCATCTAGGTGATCATATAGGTTGTTGTCTCTGTCATATAGCAGGATTGTGGGAACCTTAAATCTATGGGAAAAAGGCTTTGTTTGGATCTCTTTGGCAAAGGGGGTCCTTTCTTCATAACAGTCCTATTGGTCTTGAGTCATAAGTCGCTCTTCGAGCTACTGCACCCTACAAAGCAACTTTTCAATCGCAGGATCTTACATCTCATATCGATGGCTAGAGGATCGATGGCTCTTTGAATCCTCTTGGTCATGGGAATGATGATTATGATTCGAGACTTTGCACGTGAACCAGCTCGAGCTTCCTTCTTGGCACAACTTCTCATGTCGTTGATTGCCCTTATTACTACTCTTGTGAACTCGATGGGCCTCCAACCTCAATCATGAATTATGTGAGTGAATAGGTCCGATTTGCTAGTGTTCCCCTCCAAAGGATTTTTCCTGCTGTGCTCTTGGCTATTAGGGCCTTTCCCCAGGCACTACAACCTTAACCGATGCTTACACACCTTGGGTTTGTGCACGAGCCAATGCCTTAACTACATCAACCAGTTCCTTCACTATATTTTCAAGTGCTTCCTGATGCTAGTGCCATCCTTGAACTCTATCAGCCTCAGGAACAGTAGGTTGGTGATGAGTTTATGATATCATGCCGACTACAGTATCTATTATGTGAGTAGGTGAGGCACCCATGACAGGGAAGGTAGAGCCCCCAGTGATGATCCGTGCTACTCCATATGACCCTCAAGTTGGCAAGCAACAACACTAATGTTCCTAGTGACTCTTCCTTTTGCCATTGTAATCATGCAGTAAATGAGAGAGGAAATGCAGTAGGGGCCTTTCCTCTAGTTACAAAATGTTGACAATAAAATTTGGTTCTGTGGATCCGAATCTTAGTCAATGGGAACTATTCTTGAAACCCCTAAGCTGCAGGCTGATAATGTAAGTTTTAATTGAGGAAAAAGAGAAAAGGAGGAAGAGTGAAGGACACCAAAGCTTTTAACATGGTTTGGCTAAAGACAGTTTAGCCCTTACATCCATAGTGGTTTGTATATATTGGAAATATGGTGTTTTCTCTATTTTGTTAGATAGAGTTACAATATCAATGCTCTTTCACTTTACAAGTGCTAGTGTCTACATCTCCCTTTCTTTCTACAATAATCCTCCTTCTATTTATAGAGATAGAGGGGGTTATAAGAGTAATTTTATGGGTTGTAAATCTATTACATCAAGTATTGAATGTACGAGACAATTTAGGTGCTTGTAAATTGGCTTCTGCATATTGCTTTTTATGCGTAGGCCCTCTTGTAGGCTACTGTCTGCAGGAAGGCCTTGCAGGTTATCTGTGAATGGACATGTCTTTGATTAAACCTTAACAAGCTTTGAGCTAGGAGAGGTACTACGTCCCACGAACTGATGCTCTTGTCCTGGGGTCATCATCGTCCTTTGACTAGCAGAGTCGACCTCATGCCTAGTGATGTGAGCCCATCTTAAGTGTATCATTGCTTATGCAAGCCAGGACTCCAGGCTACCCTGGGCTTGCCTTGGTCTCATTCTATATCTTGAGTTTGCCATTCACCAGCTAGCTAGTTGGGGTTTCTATTGAGCGACCTTAGTGCTTCAAGTGATCCAGGCCTTTTCTGACTGGATTCACCTTTTATTGGGCCTTTGCTAACCCATTTGTATGATACCAAAAAACACCTATAACAAATGATAATGACAAACAAGTTAAACTTGTAGGATATAGAATTAATAATATTTACACAATTGATTTGAATGCTGAATCAAATCTAGATTCCTCTTGTTTAATTAGTCTAAATAAATATTCTTGGATTTGGCATAGGAGACTATGACACACTAATATGGAACTGATAGGAAAGCTCTCTAGGAAGAATTTAGTTTTAGGATTGTCAAAATTAAACTACACTAAAGAGAGAATGTGTGATGCATGCTAGAAAGGAAAGCAATTCATATCCTCTTTTAAATCGAAAAAGGTTGTTTTCACTTCGAAACCGCTTGATTTGCTTCATATGGATCTAGTAGGACCATCTAAGATTAGAAGCTATGGAGGAAATCTCTATGTGCTTGTAATTATAGATAATTATTCTACATTTACACCTATTTCTATCATACAAAAGTGATACATTTAAAGCTTTTAAAAAATTAGCAAATGTAATTCAAAATGAAAAAGGGTTCACTATTGTTAGCATTAGAAGTGATCATGGAGGAAAGTTTGAAAACAAGGAATTTACTACTTTCTGTGAATCAAGTGGCATAAGCCATAATTTCTTAGCACCTAGGACTTCTCAACATAATGGTGTAGTTGAAAGGAAAAATAGGTATTTAGTTGATATGACGAGAACAATTTTGAATGAGAGCTCAGTTCTTAAGCCTTTTTGGGCAGATGCAGCTAATATTGCCTACTATGTATCAAATAGAGTTTTGATAAAACCTATTTTGAATAAAAGTCCCTATGAATTCTATTATGGAAGGAAGCCTAACATGTCACATTTTTATGCTTTTGGTTGTAAGTGCTTTGTTCACAATAATGGTAAAGATAATCTGGACAAATTTGATGTTAAATCAAATAAAGCTATTTTTATTGGATATTCTTTATCTAGCAAAGCCTTTTATAACAAAAGGACTTTGAAGATTGAAGAATCCATACATGTTATTTTTGACAAGTTTACCTTAAGTGCAAATAGGTTAAGAGTAGAAGATGATTGATAGAATTGGTTGATTTCTAACTCTAACTCAAAGGCGCAACAAGATCAATTAAACATAAATACTCTTGATCCAAAGGAAATGATAATGATACAGTGATTTTAGGCATTTTTGAACCCAGTACTTCTCAAAAATAGTGGAAGTTCATGGAAAGTCATCCCAGAAAATTGATAATTGGAGAAGCTACTAAATGGGTAACACGTAGTCATTTAAGAAATATCTACAACTATTTAGCTTTTGTTTCACAAATTGAGCCTAAAAATATTCAAGAGGCCTTAAAAAATGAAAATTGGATTTTAGCTATGCATGAAGAATTGAACCAATTCAAAAGAAATCAAGTTTGGACACTTGTTCCAAAACCTAAAAATAATTCCGTTATAGGTATTAGATAGGTCTTTAGAAATAAATTAGATGAGAATGGCTTGATCATAAGAAATAAAGTATGGTTAGTTGCAAAAGGATATAATCAACAAGAAGGAGTAGACTATGATGAAACCTTTGCACCAGTTGCTAGGTTAGAAGCAATTAGGATGTTACTACCTTTCTCCTGCTCTAGAAATTTTAAACTTTTTCAAATGGATGTCAAAAGCACCTTTTTGAATGGATACATTCTGGAAAAGGTGTATGTTCAACAACCCACTAGGTTTAAGGATCATCTCTATCCAAATTATGTTTTTAAACTTCAAAAAGCTTTATATGGATTAAAGCAAACCCTTAGAGCTTAGTATGATAGGTTAAGAAAATTTTTAATACAAAAGGGCTTTAGAAGAGGAAAGGTTGACACCACATTATGTATAAAAGAAAAAGGAAAACATAGTTTACTAGTTCAAGTTTATGTAAATGATATAATCTTTGGTTTTATTGATGATGTTTTGTGTAAAGATTTCTTTGAGATCATGCAAAGTGAGTTTGAAATGTCTATGATGGGAAAACCAACCTACTTTCTTGGACTACAAATTAAACAATACTCAAATGGTACTTTTCTGGGCTAAACAAAATACATAATTGATTTACTTAAAAGGTTTCAATTTGATAGTTGCAAGCCCATTGGAACACCAATGAGTCTTGCACTCAAATTAGATTCATATGAAAATGGTAAAAGTGTAGACGTGAGATTGTTCAGAGGAATGATAGGAATTTTGTTTTATTTGGCAACAAGTAGACCTAATATTATGCTAAGTATTTGTCTTTATGCAAGATACCAAACTAATCCAAAAGAATCACATCTTAGAGCAATAAAAAGAATTTTTAGATATCTTATTGGAACTAAGCATTTGGGGTTACAGTATCCAAAAACAAATACTTGTAGTTTACTTGGTTATTCAGATGTAGATTATGCAGGTAGCAAGATTGATAAAAAGAGAACTAGTGGTGCATGTCAATTTATTGGCCACTCACTAGTCTCTTGGTCCTACAAAAAGCAAAACTGTGTAGCACTTCCAATTGCTGAGGCAGAATACATAGTAGTTGGCAGTTGTTGTGCTTAGATTTTATGGATGAAACAACAACTTTTAGACTATGGCTTGAAATTTGATAATTACTATAATGTGTAATAATACAAGTGCTATTAATCTCACAAAAAATCCTATCATGCACTTAAAAACAAAACACATACAAATAAGGCACTATTTTCTCAAAAATCATGTCTAAAGAGGTGATATCTCAATAGAATTTTTATAAACTGATCTTTAACTAGCTAATATTTTTACTAAACCACTAGATGAAAAGCAATTTGTATTCATTCAAAGAGAGCTTGGGATGTTAGATTCTTTAAAAAATAATCTTAATTAACTGATTTTTTAATGTTTTAATGTTTTTAATGTTTTGATATTTTAACTTTTATGCATGATTACATTTTTTTATGATTTCTAATTTAGGCATCGGAGTTTCTTTTAGTTTGTTTTGCAGGTATACAACATGTGAATTAAGGTTTGAATTGTGTTTTTAACTTGTATTGATTTGATCAATTTTGGTACATGCTTAATTGTGTAAGTTTTCTTGTTTAACACTATGTAAAATTGATTTCAAGTTTTCTAAATTGAGTTCAGAATCGATTCGAATTTTTCCAAGTTTAATTTGAGTTTTTGAATCAATTCAAGAATCCATTCACAATTCAAAAATTTGCACTATGAATCAATTCTTGATCTGATTCACAAAAATTTTCAATGTTTCACCCTGTTTTACAATTTCTAAAAATTTTTATTCCGTATAGTAGAATCGATTGTCGAATCAATTCAGTATCATATAAATTGATTTTCTAATCAATTTAGTTACTGATGAATCGACTTAGCTATTAATAAATCAATTCAAAAACTATTGTTATATACCAAAGTATATTTTTAATTCAATTCATATTATTTTTTCTTTCTTAAATCAATTCTAATACAAATTTTTCATTAATTAGAAGAATAACTAGTTGAGGGGGAGCTTACTTTCAAATCATAAGAAAGAAACTTTGAAACTTTAAGAAAGAAAAATAATTTTAGCTTTGAAACTGTGATACTATTTTGATGTTTGATTACTCACTCCTTTCTTCACTCTTTAATGAAGCACTATTTCTTTTTGATGTGCTAAAAGGGGGAGAAAAGATGATATTTTTAGATTTTTGGGAAGAAAAGATGATAAAATTTTAGAATTTTTTTTAAAAAACTTAGAAACTTTGAATCTTATCTTTAATTGTTTGTCAATATCAAAAAGGGGAGATTGTTAGCCTAGCTAACTTATTTTCTTTAGTTTGATGTTGAAAAACAATCTTGCTTAATATCTTAATCTAACCATGTGTTCAAGTGCTTGTTAGTTTTGCAAGTTTAAAGTTAATCAAGTAATGCTCAAAAGATTCACATCAACTTAGTATTCTTTATTTGATTTTATAGGATTTTTTGTAAGTGAATTCACATTCAATTTGATCTAACTATGTTTTATAAAACAACTTGATTTGAGATAGCAAATAATCAGTTTAAATAAGTTTCAAATCAAAAGTTTTCAAACAAAGTTTTTATATACTCTTTCACAAGCTAAATTTTTATAAAAACTATTTTACACTCTATAAATTGATTCATGTTGAAAAACTTGTGAAATGAACTTAAATCGATTCACCAATCGATTCATAAAGAAAACCTTTTTTTACCAAAGGCTTGAAATTTTTCTGAATCAATTCTTTAATTGATTCAACATCTATTTTCAAAATACTATGATTCGATTCATTAATCGATTTGGTCATGAATTTCTTTATACGTTGAATCGATTCATAAATCGATCAGTTAGTTATAAATTTGTTATAACTGCTATGAATCGATTCACGAATTGATTAAAGGATAAAAAATCAATTTTTTTAAATGTCAGTTATCTCAACTATAAATAGACAAAACCTTATTTGTTTCATAACATACATTGCGACAAAAACAAAGAAATCTTAGAGCCTAAACCTAATCTTGCTATCTCATTATTTTTTATTAACTCAATCAATCTTGGATCAAATTGTTGAAAGATTTACCTTAAATAATTGAGACTTTCATCTCAATTAAAGTATTGTATCTCTAACTCAACTCTTTACTTCTATTTTAGATTTCTAGGTTTTAGGAATCTAGATATAAAGAAAGAGGTTGATCTTCCCTTTGCATCCTTCTAGAATTGTGAGGTAAATTACAATTGATAGGAGGTACATCGAATTCTTATGAATCTTCATAGTTGTGAGGTTAATTATAGTTAGGTAAAGATATAGAATTTTTGTATCATAGGTGTGCAAGAGCCTTGTAAAGATTCTTTGTTGTAAAACTGGTGTGTAGGAGCCCAATTTAATTCCTATGATTAATAATAGAATTGATCATCTGATTAAGGATTGATCCAATGGATGTAGACTTGAATTGCAATTTCAATTCAAGTTAAATCACTTAAAAAATTCTATGTCTTGATCCTATCGTTATTGCCTTTATACCACTGCATATTTTTTGTTTTTGTATAAAATCTACAATATGATTTTTTGCTATTTCAGTTAATAAATAACTTAATTGTTAATCATATAATCTGATATAAGAAAGTCTTCTATTGTGAATTTACTTATAAATTGAAATTAACAATAATATTACAATTAACTTAGTTGTTAAACTCATTTAGAATCAATAAAGAGTATAAAATTCCTTTAAGGGAATAAGGGCAAGATCTTAATTCTTGCTACTTTTTAGGACCACCAATAAGCAGCTTAGTCAAATCATCATCATCTATAGAGTTAAAAGAACTATCTAAGATATCTATGCCATTATATGATGAGTTGTTACTCATGTATAATCCTGCAATCATACAATAAAAATATTTAATTAAACATTCATGATACACAACTGATACCCTACAATCATATAACTAATATCCTACAAGTATAAAGATTCCTCTAATACATAAGCACCATATATGGTCACAAATAGTGTTAAAGCATTTGACAATTCATTTTAGGGTTATATCACTAAACAAGCCTATTTAACTATGTACGTTTGCTTTCCACTAGCATTCTTAAGAACATTTCCCTCCAATCTTTATCCTTAAATTTCTCCAAAGCTGCAACATACACATCATCACTAATATCTTCTAGTTCAGTCAACATATCCATGCATTTTGATAGAGAAAAGTCATTTGATGCAGTTGTTACTGATTTAGCCTCAATACTTTTTGCCTTGTATCTCTCTGCCTTTATAAGAGATGCCTCCATTTTTGCCTTGAAAGATTCAACCCATGCTAGTAAAGCATCACTCATGTCAATAGACTTATGGTCTTTCTTTGCCTTGCGTTCATGTGTAGTTATGATTCTTTTATCACTACGCAAAATATGCTCAGTAGTTTTAGCAATGTATTCCTCTTGACTAGTTTCCTCAAGATTTATATGTATTGCAGCATTGATGTATTCATTCTCAAGCTATTGCTCTTCATCTAAATTTGAAAGGTCTATGATGGAAGTATGATGAAGGACATCAGTTGCAGTGCTTTTATTAAAAATAATCCTTAATAGCTTATAATGTTTACATCCTTTTCTATGAAATTGGTGAGCTTTAAGGTGTTTCTATAATGAAAAATACAAGCACATATTATATATTCATAATAAACCATACATAAAATAGCTAAAAAAGTATTGTGATAAATGAAAAAATTGTCCTATACCACTAAATATTTATCCCAGACAACATCTTCAACTGTCACAGTATTAGTTTCAACATCTCAGCCAAAGCCATTTTGCTAAATGAGTTTAGAAAACAAACAATGCTTGATTCTTAACCTGTTAAATTTTTGTTTGATTTGTTTCATGCAAAAATTTCATCCACCTTTTTGATTTAACTCTTTTAAAATTACTTTTCAAACCTTGGGTGGAAACAAGCCATTTTTTTTATTACCCTTATTAACTTCATTAACTAAATATCTATATATAACTTTTCTATTGTTGGATCCCAGATAGCATTATTATCCTTAATGGATTGACTTGCCATCTATAAATTTAGACAAAATGCATGAGCATAAAGAGAATATTAGTAGGAACACTAAACAAGATGATAACAAAAATAATGTCTCAAAAGATTTAGAACAGACTTCCAATCCTTTTGGAAGTTAAATCAAACTTATCACTCACCATGAGCAATAAGACAAAACAAAATTACAAACATAATCTTTGACATATTATATATCTATTGCTTGACTTTATTGGTATTTATATAAACGTTAAGCAATACATTAAGTGTGCCAACAATATATATTTATATATATAAGCTTCATAAAATCACCAATCATTGACAGGGAAATGCAAAAAAAACATTAGACTAATACTCTGACCACGATAATATCCAATCTTAACTATCAAAAGATATTTTGATACCTGACCCTTCCTGGTTGGTTTCCAATCATATTTAAATACTTATTAACCAAGTCTTAATACTATTTTTCCTACACTTTCAAGATTTCATACTTATTACGTATTTATATATATATATATATATAAGGTTAAGTTCAAGCTCATGTTGCTTTAAAAGATTGTAGTGGAAAGTTAAAGCAAAAGACCTTTGCGCAAAATTGCTAGTGCAATGCTCTACGATGACTCAACCTCAGCCTCAGCTATTGGTAGGTTGTTCGATGGAGCCTAACATCTTGTAGAAATGGCCTTGCCAGTGACAAAGGAGAAGCTGGAGATGATCATTCGTGCCTAACGGAAAATGAAAATTGATGTGGGGAGGTTGGGTTTCTTTTAGGCAAACCTTAGGATGAAGAAGGTTTTGTTGAAAGTGTCTAGATAAAGCTTAAAGACTAATAAAAGTGAGAAAATGGGGAAAATTATCAAATATGCCACTAATAAAAATTATTCTCAATATATGTTCTTCGTATTTTTCTTAGAAATTAAGAACAAAAACACCCAAAATATCTAAATTGTGTTTGTCATTTTTTGTTTTTTGACTTACACTTTTAAAAAATAATTTTATAAAAATAATTTATGAAAATAATGTGTCAAACAAATTTTTTTATTTTTACAAAATAAAAGAATAAAAAATAATTTTCAAAAACACTTCTAGACAGATCTCATTTTTCTTGTGATTTGTTAAACGCTACCACGTTAATAAAATAATTTCTATTTATCCAATTATTTACTAAGGTTGCCATTCTATAATTTTTATACTGTTTGACCGCTTTATACATAATTTTAAATTATATTTAAATATAAAATTATATAAAAATAATGATATATATTATACCAAATTAAAATAAACTTAAAATGCAATTGATAGCACAATAATATATGTAATTAACTTTTTTATAATATATAAATTATAAAATGTGTTATAGTCTAAAAGAGTTTGTGTCGAAATATAAAGTTATATTTATTTTACACTACATGCATAATTATGTAACAATGGTATTAATATCATTTGATTTAATAATGTTTTCTTTTCTCCACTTTTTCTATCAATCTAAAAAAATGATTTTTCATTTATTTCCTTTACACTTATTTTGAACTCATTCAAACAAGAAGTGAAAAAAATATTTTTTTTTACCTTTTTTCTTTTATACCTTTTCTTTTCACATTTTTTTTTGACTCTTTTTCCCATTGCATCCTAACAAAACAAAGAGTAAATTTTTTTCAATCATTAGTATTTGGCAGTGAAAAGGGGAAGATCAATTGAAACATTTCAAAACTTGAAGGAGTTTATACTTTGCTTGAAACTTTTACATTATGTATTTTTGAAAAAACCTACTTTGAAAATATTCAGCTGTGATGGAGACCATTTGCACTTCCGAGATCCTACTAATTTTTGCATGCTTTATAAAAAAATTCTTCTCAATTTTAAAAAGAAAATTATCAATTTTTTGATGCGCTGACTAATGATATCATATTTATATGAGAAAAGAAATTGACTAAAATAAATAAAATCTACATTTTTTTCTCTGTTAGCTTTTCTCAAATAATAATTAAAGTGACCTATAAATTAGAAAAACTATTGTTCACAATTATTTTTTTGAGGGAAAATAATTTATTTTTAAAATAAATTGAAAAAGAAGTACAAAAACAACTTTAAAACAAAAATTGAGTAAAAACAATTTCATTGGATGTCCAATTAAATCTTTTAAGAAAATTACAGCATATCCATTTTATTGATGGATTATTTTACCGTGAAGCATTTCAAATTATAGATAAAATTTAATATATGTCTTTAAATTTATCATTTTTATAATATTAACTTTTTAATCTTGTGATTTTAAAAAATAAAATAAATTATATGATAAAAATATATAAATTATATATATTTTTTAAAAAAATAATGAAATGATAAAGGACAAAAGAATCAAGTCCATTCCTTCTCTTGTGCTTTGCTCCCAAACTGAAACCTGGTAATTTATGGTCTCTTCCCCAAATAGCAACACTCTGCTGAAGCTCCTCCTTGTCTTTGCTTAGCTATAAGAAACTAACAATCGAATTTAAGATAAAGCGAATCCATATTCCTCCTATTATTAAGCCAAACCTCTGGCTATGGCTGTCTTCCTCTCTAATCACTCTCTTTTGGTTTCCTCTCCTTGTTTATCTTCTTCTTTGTCTTCAAAGCTCTTTGAAACCCTACAACCCAAAGCCATAGCTTTCCCCTCGCTTTCATTCCCCAATGCCTGCAAGTCTGTCCTAGGGCTTAATGGCAAGTATGCATTGGTTTGCAATTTTAATCGAAGGAGTTTGTTCAATTCTTATTCCGCTGCACAGGATTCCGTTCAAATTGTAAGCTTCCTCCCCAAACTTATCATATTACTTGTTTCATTTACATAGATTGTTGACTAAATCTTGTTTGAAATTTTGTTTTTATTATTGTAATGTGGATGAAATTAATGGGTTTTGGCAGTAAGGAAAATGGTTTTTGT
Organism: Saraca asoca; assembly: GCA_026873985.1. NCBI lineage: Eukaryota > Viridiplantae > Streptophyta > Magnoliopsida > Fabales > Fabaceae > Saraca > Saraca asoca. The sequence goes on along the minus strand of JANHAO010003695.1, from coordinate 1,657 downwards.
ATGACTTCTTATTTTTACTTTATTCTTTGAATGATAGTTCCATTTCTTCTCTTTTCTCTCATCTACCATAGTTATCATCAATTAAAACGAAGTCAATGCACATGGAAACTTCTAGATTTATATAATATTATTGACTTCAGAACTTTAAATATTAAGATAAATTATCTGTCTTTCTATCTGATCTCCCATAGATAAGTGACAAGGAGGAGACTCAGAATGATGTAAATATGAAGGCCCTCATGGAAGCATACAAGGAAGCTATTATTTATGGAGATGAAAGTACTGCATCGATGATTGAAGCCAGAATCCAATCAATAGAAGATGAAAGAACTGAACTGGGTCAGAAAGTATCAACTTTATCGGCAGATAAAATTGCTTCTAAGGAGAAATATCTTAGGTTACAGGCAGATTTTGATAATTTTAGGAAAAGATCTGAAAAAGAGAGACTTAACATACAATATGATGCTCAAAGAGAAGTCTTTGAAAAACTGTTGCTGACGGTGGACAATTTTGAGAGAGCCAAACAACAAATTAAACCAGCAACGGAGAAGGAAAAAAGGATTGACGCTAGTTATCAAGGTATTTATAAGCAATTTGTAGAGGTTATGAGGAGCCATCACGTTGCTGTGGTAGCTACAGTGGGCAAGCCTTTTGATCCGACAGTAAGTGAAGTCTGAGAACACCACTTCTGTTCTTATCAATAAGAATTATGTTCCTTTTGTCTCTGCTTGATATACAAGACAATTTCATTCTTTCATGAACAGATGTTGGGTTGACACTTAGACATTCAATGTTGCTGTGGTTTACATAGAAATAGGGGTTTACATATAGGATCTTCTTGTTGCTTTTTTTGCCTCTTTTATAAGGGATTGCTACACTAATTTATGGTCATTTCTCCCAACTCGGCATAGAACTACTTGTGGGGCTCCAACAGCAAGTCTCACACTCTTGCCTAGTTGTTTGAGATTTTGTGAATTGAAATAATTGACATTAGTATCATTCATCATTCGGAGCCTTTACAATGAGTTCATGTCATGAAACTAAAATGTGGAGATGAATTCATGGCAAGAAACTAAATTGTGGAGATTTTTACTGCCCGTTGAAAGAATAATCAGTGAGGAACAACTGAGGCTTATACAAAGTGTTGTCCATGGTTATTGCTAAGTTTATTTTGTTGGATTGCTTTTGTTGTAGTTACAAGAAGCTGTTGGACGTGAGGAATCCCAAGAGTTCAAGGAAGGAGTTGTAATTCAACAGATTCGACGTGGCTTTTTGCTTAGAGATAGGCTTCTAAGACCAGCGTTAGTCAAGGTTTCCTCGGGACCTGGCAAAAAGAAGTCCAAGTAGCAGCCATCAGCAGTTGCTGGAATTGATGAAAGATAGTCCCTTGCAGAGGCTTTGTCTATCATGCGGGAAACCAATTTCCTTCTGCCTAAACGCTTCAACGGTTTAGAGAATAATCCCTTCTCCTATGATTACGAAATTCACCAGATTCAATATAGGTCGCCTGCTATTTTTATTTCCTCCTGATTAAAGGATAAGGAATCTGAAAGCATTAATCTGATCCCCCCCCCGCCCGCCCCCCCCCCCACCCCCCCCCCCCCCCCCCCCACCACAACCCCACCCCCCCCCCCCAACATACATTTCAATCCACCCC
>JANHAO010003694.1:0-25706 GCA_026873985.1 Saraca asoca | reverse complement strand
GATTACTCACCAGGTCCCAAGGAGCCTACTGGTAGCTCGCCGCCGGCCGGAGCACCGTCGGTGGCCCGAAACTCAAGCTGGCCGAATAGAACAAGAAGGGAGGAGGAGAAGGAGCCATGATCGAAAGGTACAACTTGTCAGCGTTGAAGTTTTTCCAGCGAAATCAAGCAAGATGATAGGAAGAAATGGAGCCGAACCCAGCTGGCCCTCTTTCCGGCAAGGCAGAACGCTGGAGGAAGAGAAGAAAGGGAGAGAGAGAGCGTCGAACTCCTGCTAGTTTCCTCCAGCACGCCGGAGCTCATGGACGGTCGGAGAAGGAGGAAGAGGCCGGAGAGGGAGAAAGGAAGAGAGTGCCGGACGGAGAGGGAAGAAGAAGAAATCGGAGAAGAAGAAGCCATGGGGGAAGGTTCGGGAATCTTGGAGAAAAAAGGCTGGGTGGAGTTCTTTTTAAAATTAAATTATTTTTATTTTTATTTTTTTTGCAAAATTTACATTTTAGCCCCAAAACTTCTCTCTATTTCGAAATCTACCCCACCCGAAAATTAAACTTTTCACTTTAGTCCCTGAAAACCTTTCAATTTAGTCCTTTTCATTTTCAAGTTTTATTTTAAATTTCCTTTTTTTATTTTTCTAATTTTTCAGGTGTTACAGGATGGTTTCTCATGAGAGATTTGGATGGCTTGGAAAAGTTATAAAACCTCCATTAAAGTTAAATTAAATAACTTTCAATTTATTCATGCTAAGTTACTCCCTTATAATGGAGAAGCTTGGTATTTTACTAACGTGTACTCTAATCCAACTCCAATTTTGAAAAATGACTTGTGGAAATATATGAAAGATATTAGTCACAGTATTTCAATGCCTTGATTAGTAGCGAATGATTTTAATGACTTAAGAAATCACGCTAAAAAAAGGGTGGAGCTCCTTTTAATTAGAATAGGGCTTTCTTATTTAATGAAATGATTAATCATTGTAACTTGTTAGAGATTGATGCTCAAAGTGGTAGGTACATTTGGAAGGGTCCTTAAAATCCAGGTTATCCTCGTCTTTTTGAGAAATTGGATGTGCTATTTGTAATATGTAATAGAGGCTGAAGTTCAGTGAGACTTTTGTCTAAGTTCTACCCAAAAAAATTTTTGGATCATCATACTATTCGTATTGATTTAGGTGGTAATGCACTTTATAACAAGGAAAAACCTTTTAGCTTTGAAGTTATGCGGTTGACTCATGATAAGTTCCAGAACTTTTTATCTTTAAAATATTATAATGAAGACTTAGTTGAAGCCATTAAAGATTTTACTCCTAAGATGAAAAATTGAAATATTAATGTCTTTGGACACATAAAGCAAAGAAAAAAGAAGTGGTTAGTAAGAATAGTTGAAACCTAATGCTCCTAAGAAAATCATTTTAATCCTTTTCTAGCTAATTTGGAAGCTAATGTTCAAAGAGATTTGCCTATGACTCTGGTGCAGAAAGAATTATCATGTCATCAAAAATCTAGAGTCTCATGGATAAATCAAAGTGATAAAAACACAAAGTACTATCATTCAAAAACTATCACTTGAAGAAGTCAAAATAGAATTAAAATGTTAAAATACCATCACGGCAAATGGATAGACAATAGGTGTAACATTGCTAACTTGATTTGTAATTTTTATAAAGGTCTTTGTAATGATGATTTGGTAACCTATCATCTATTAACTACAATTATGGTCTTTCTTACTATAAATGATAATCAGAATAGGTAGTTGGCTTGAGAAATCTCTTTTGAAAAAGTTAGAAAGGCAATTTTTTCTATTGAGGGATCTAAAGCCCCGAGAAAGGATAGTTATCTAACTTTATTTTACCAGAATAATTAACACATTGTTGAAAAAAAAATGTTTTCTGTTTTATCAAAGAGGTTTTCAATGACAAAGAGCTCTTTGATGTTAATAGAACTCTAATCTGTCTCATTCCTAAATCGAGAAACTAGAGTTTATCAATCAATTTCATCCTATCTCTTTTTGCAACATTATGCAAAAGTGTGTTATAAAAATAATTATTAATAGATTAAAACCCCTGATGCCTTAGTTAATTTCTCTTTTCTAGTTGAGTTTTGTGCCTAGTAGTTGTATCTAGGACAATATTGTCATCACTCAAGAAATGATTCATTTTATAAGAAAGATGAGTGATAAAGGAGTTTTTTGTTATCAAAATTGACTTGGAGAAGGCTTATGACAAAATAAATTAGGATTTTATCAAAAAAGTTCTTATAGACGTCAAATTAGAGTAAAAGTTGATTGAGCTGATTATGAAATGTATTTCTTCTACTACTTTTGATGTGTTATGAAATGGTAGCAAAACTAAAGACTTCCATCCCTACAGAGGTGTAAGACAAAGTGATTTGCTATCTCCTTACATTTTTGTATTGTGCATGGATAACTTGTTGCATATTATTAGTGATGTAATCTCCAATAAAAATTGGATTCCTTTAAAATCTGGTAGAAGATGGCCAATATCTCACATTTAATGTTTGTTAATAACCTTATTCTTTTTGGTGAAGCAACTGAAAATCAAATTGAAATTATGATAGAGTACCTTGATTGCTTTTTTAATGCTTCTATTCAAAATGTGAATCAATCTGAAACCAATATTTTTTTCTTAAGGAATGTAAAACAAGAAATTAATAGAAAATTATATCCAAATGTGATTTTTGTTCAGTTGAGGACTTGGGTTTGCATCTGGGTATTTCTCTTTTGCATAAAATAGTCATCGGGAACACTTTCAAACATATGGTGAAAAAAGTGCAAGATAAGCTCATTGGTTGGAAGATGAAGTGTTTGTCTATAACTAACAAAGTAACTTTGACAAAGTTAATTACAGGGTCACTCTCTATTTATACAATGCAAGTTACTCAAGTTCCTTTATTACTCTAGCTGAAACTGAGAAATATCAAAGAGCTTTTGTCTAAGAGCATGATTCAAATGAGAGACAACTCCACACTATGTCTTGGGATACCTTTTGTTATCCTAAAGAGATTGGTGACTTGGGCTTTAGAAATTTACTTGATATAATGTATATCTTATGAAGCTAACTTGGAAAATTGTGAATGATTATACTGAGTTGTTGGTCCAAGTGCTGGAAGGCAAGTACAAGAGAAATGACGACTCGCCTGGTTATATTGTTATAAAAAATTTGGACTCAATTTTCTAGAAGAATATGAAGAATGTTTGGTAGTTCGTTATAAATAGGATCTCTTGGAGTATTAGAGACAGTAATTTGGTCTCTTTTTGGAATGATAAATGGCTTGATAATTTATCTCTCAAGGGTATGTTTGTATGTCTTATGCCTTCTACTTTAAGTGATCAAAAAGCTTCTTCTTTTCTTGATAATAATGGCTAGTGGAACTTGACTACTATTGGCCAATGGCTCTCTCGTGACATAATTTTGAGGATTACTGCTCACTTTTCTCCTTCTTCTTTTAATGGGCCTGATGTTCTTCATTGGGCAACAAATAACCAAAGCTTATTCAAGGTCAATGAGGCTTATAAGTTGTTGCAAAGGCTATATGCCCATAATGGTATTAGAATTTGGGCTAAAATATAGAGGTGGAATGGTTCCAAGCATGTTTTTGTGGCAATGTTGTAATCATGAAATTCTTACTAATGTGGACTGACATGAGAGGAACTTAGAAAATCCTATTTGCACTAGGTGTTATGGCTCTTATGAAGACCAGATGCACGTTATAAGAGACTATGCAGTGGCCAGACAAGTTCAGCTTATTTTTATAGTAAATAAATATAAAAGTTCATTTTTTTTTATGATAGAGTGAGAATAGAGGGTTGACAAAAACTTGTCTTTTCAAATGGAAAAAAATTTGGATCCAGAATTGCATGTTATTTAGGGTGTTACAGTTTGATTTTTATAAAAGTGACATAATCCGAGAATTTTCTACTTTCTTTTTAATCCATCCTTTATCATTTTGCAATTTGTGAATGATATTAAGGATTCTAATAGTGGTCCGGATGCTTTACATCTCTATCCAAGTATTTTTTCTTTCGAAGTTAGTTGCAGACCTTCTTTAAATGGATGGGTTAAAGTAAATATTGATGGAACTTCAAAAAATAATCTTAAAATTTCAAGATGTGAGGGTCTCATTCGAAATGAGGATGGAGGTTGGTTGGGTGGCTTTATTCATAATTTAGGGATATGCAGTTGTTTCATGGTTGAATTATAGGGTGTACTATATGGTCTTCAATTAGCTTGAGACTTTGGCTTCAAGAAAGTCATATTAGAGTCGGTTTCAAAAGCCCTTATTGACTTATTATAAAGGAAGAGCATATTTATAAAATATAGATCTCTCCATAATTAATGTCTAAAATTTTTAACTTAAAATTGGGAGGCTTCAATTGTCCATACCTATTGAAAGGGTAACAAGGTTAGCTTCCCACGACCTAAGTTTCTCTTTTCTGAATGCTCCTTTTTTTAGCATGTTCAATATTTTGTTTGTTGATGTCATTAGAGTTTTTATCTCAAAAATAGTTAATTTCTAATTTTTGTGTTTATTTTTTGTTTACCCCCTTCCAATTATAAAAAAAATTGTAAATAATTTTTTACATATTTATTATACATAAAATTTATACCAAAATTGAAAATTTTTGCTACAACTTACCACATAGAATTATTGTTTTTATCTTGTGAAATTTGAAAAAAAAAAAAAAAACTTGCAATAGTCCTAAGATCTAGCGAAGCATTAACGAATGTCTAGTAAATATTACCAACAAAAACGTCAAAGCTGAGTACAATCTAAAATCTAAAAGTCTAAAAGTTAGCATAAAAATCATGAATTGAGAAAGACAAAAAATAAAAAATAAAAAACGAAAATGATAAACTGCTTCTGTATTTCCTCTGTTTAGATATATTCTACCAGTTTCAACATTTGGGAAATTGCTTCTGCATTGTAGTCTTCGTTGGACCAGTCTCTCTCTGTTACCCACCAAAAGCACCGAAGAAGAAGAAGATACAAGAATCATCTCTCTCAGTTCCTTACTCCTTCAGCTAAGAGGTGCAGTTTACTTTAGCCCCGTTTCCATTGCTACTTTTCGAGATCGGGTTTTAACTATCCTGATGGATTTGCTTTCGTTCCTTTGGAAAATTTTGAAACTTGAATTCTGTAGCTTCTCGACGAGAAAATTTGGTAGCTGAAATCCATTGAATTCGTGGGTTTGTTTTAGATGCCGAGGAAAAATCATATCCTAGTTTGATTTTGTTCATGAATGGGTTGAGTGATAATTGGAGTGGAAACATCTGGACTTTGTTGGGTTAGCTAGCTACTTGTTGCATTTTATATGTGGTATTGGATTTGGATTGAACAGCTCTATAAGATTGCTAAATTAAAAATCAACTGATAGTGGGTTTCCTATCTAACGTTTCTTTTTAATTATTTTAATTTGAGCGGGCAATGCTGATCTGATAATGCATGGGCTGTGTTTATGACTTTATTGTGATGTTGCTTTGATTTGCATAATGTAAGCCAGATGAGAGAGCCCAGAGATGGAGCCAGGAGTGTTAGACAATCAAATGCTTCATCAGCTACAACTTTTCCTCTCGTTCTGGACATTGATGACTTTAAGGTAATGGCTCAAACCATATCACTCAAATTACAGGAGGGAGGAGCTACTTGAATATTATTTTTAATTTTTGAAGCAGTAGCTTAGTCTTATTGATTCTCTGGTTGTATGTTGGTATGAAAAATGTTTGTTTGATTAGCTTAAACCTCGAATATGCAGGGAGATTTTTCATTTGATGCATTATTTGGAAACTTGGTAAATGGGCTTCTCCCATCTTTCAATGAAGAAGAAGCAGATCCATCAGATATTAGTGGGAGTGATTTGCCAAATGGACATAGGCGGGTACCATCTGATGCAGCAAAATATACACAAGGGGGTTCAGCCCCTTTATTTCCAGAAGTTGAGAAACTCTTGTCCTTGTTCAAGGATTCTTGCAAGGAGCTGGTTGAGCTTCGTAAACAGGTTTATCACCGATTCACCTAGTAGTTGTTCAGGTTTTATATAGAGGTCTAAATTTTATTTTCCTTCCATTTGGTTTGAAGATTGACGGGAGACTCAATAATCTCAAAAAAGATGTTTCTGCGAATGATGCTAAGCATCGCAAGACACTTGCTGAGGTGAGTCTGAACATCAACTTTGTGTTTTTAAAAATTTTAAGCACTCTATTTTGACTCAAAAGTGTCCAAGGAAATTGCTGAAGTTATCTCCCTTGATTAGGTTTTATTTATTTATTTTTTGTGAATTGGGAGGCGGCTTCTACAATTATGTTATTTAACCTGGTTGACATGATCTGTTAGAATTGACAGTAACTTTCTTCAATCTTATTTTTCAATTTGATTTATCATATGCGTTTCCACCCATTTGATTGTATTTATACTATCTTCAGTTAGAGAAAGGTGTAGATGGTTTGTTTGATAGCTTTGCAAGGTTGGATTCACGTATTTCAAGTGTTGGCCAGACTGCTGCAAAGATAGGAGATCATCTTCAGGTAGAGTTCTTCAAAGCTTCATTGATGGTTGCAAATGAATTCAGACCCCACTTGGTCTTGTACTTAGTAGGTGGTTAAGATCTCCTTTATCCTTGAAATGTAGTCTCTTTACTAATACTCTTGTTTCTTGTCAGAGTGCAGATGCTCAGCGCGAAACTGCCAGTCAAACAATAGAGCTGATAAAGGTAATACTGGTTGCTTCTTTAGTTTATACTGTTTTTCAGTTTAGTAATTGACCATGATGGTATATTTAATTCCTGCAGTACTTAATGGAGTTTAATAGCAGCCCAGGTGACCTAATGGAGCTTTCACCTCTGTTTTCTGATGACAGCCGTGTTGCTGAGGCAGCTTCCATTGCCCAAAAATTACGTAAGCTGACTTCTTTTATAAATGTAGCTATAACACTTTTACTTCACCTCTATGCTAATTCTGTTAATTTTCAGGATCATTTGCTGAGGAAGATGTTGGAAGACAAGGCATAGCTGCCCCTTCAGTGATGGGAAATGCAAATGCTAGTAGAGGATTAGAAGTTGCAGTTGAAAATCTACAGGAGTACTGCAATGGTCAGTCATTTCACAAATTCATAAAGAGAGTAGTGTGTTTTCAAAATTCTAACATTTATTATACATGAAAATTAGTAAAATTGATTGGTTTAAAAGAATAATGAAAAAACTAAGGTTAAATGTAATTATTGTTAAAATTATTATGATACTGCCATATCTTCAATATGTTTTATTTTTTATTTTTGTTTTATAAGAAGATAAGGACAAATAGATCCTCTTTGATGATATGGTTTTGGGAAACTGATGTTATTTTTGTAAGGTTAAACCAAAATATCTAGTGGTATCTATTTGTTGTCAAATTTGAACTTTGAATTTTCATTATTAGTATAAATTTGATATTTTTTTCCTCTATTTCACAGAACTAGAGAATAGATTGCTGGCTCGGTTTGATGGAGCATCACAGAAAAGAGAATTGTCCACAATGGCAGAATGTGCCAAAATTTTGTCTCAGGTGATGGACGTTTGTTTCACCTAATTGATCATAATTCATAATAATAATAATAACTTTTAAGTCTCTCTCTCTCTCATACACACAGCTCTTTAACCAGTCAGATATCCCCTTTGGTCGTAGTTAACTATTGAACATGAAGCAATTGGAAGTTTTGCTAGTAGAAATGATACTTGATATGCTTGTAACAAAAGCATAAAACTTTTGTTGAAGACTCTGATTATGAGCTTACATTACGTATTACATTATTGTTATCTATTTTGAATTTTTAAGCCCCTTTGGTGTGTTGAATTAAATTTTCATTTCAACTTTGGGGCCAGTACCCCAGGTTGGGTTTTTACATGGATCAAGGATTCTCAATTTCTCACCATTACTTAGGAACATGGACACCTTGACACAATTTTTTTCCTCAGTTTGTTACTTACCAAATACCATTCACATCTTTATTGCTTGTTTTCCTTCATTTTCTTTGTATCCATGGGGTCAAGTTCCTTTATGTCATTGCATGAGTGCTTGGGCTCAATTCTATATCATAAATTATAGTATCATATAACAAAAAGGCATTATGTGAAATTTGAAAGAAGATACATCTTCCTGACTCTTGCTTTAGACAACATATTTGGTTAGATATTGGAATTTGCTAGATGGTGTGTAGTTGCCAACACTAAATAGAATTCAATTATTGTGTCGCTGAGTCAACATATTGTGTTAAACTAATTTGAATCTCTTTAGACAGTGAACATCTTCATCAATTTATTGTTTCTACTGCACATATAGTGGTTTGCAAGGTCACACTGAAATTTGTCTCCTTGGCTTCTGATACTTAAAATAAATGTCATTTAGAGTTGACAAAAAACAGCTTCCTGCTTTGAGTGTGTAATAATATATCTAATGTTAAACTTGTGTGCTCATTCAATTAACTTCTGTGCAATGCAGTTCAATAGGGGTACAAGTGCCATGCAACACTATGTGGCAACACGTCCAATGTTTATTGATGTGGAAGTAATGAACGCAGACACTAGGTTGGTTCTTGGAGACCAAGGCACACAAGTTAGTCCTAGTAATGTTGCTCGTGGGCTTTCATCCTTGTACAAAGAAATCACAGGTTTTAAGCATAATGATTTCTTGAATTTGAAAATATGAATTCTGAAGTGAACAGAGCCTGTGTTAACATTTTGACTTGTTGCAGATACTGTTCGCAAAGAAGCAGCAACAGTTACTGCTGTATTCCCTTCACCCACTGAAGTTATGTCTATTTTAGTTCAGGTACCAGGGGATATGGTCTTCACTTCATAGTTTGGCTTTGGACAGATTTAATATATTTGTAACCAATTTTTTTTTGTTTGGTAATTCTATATGTAGCGAGTATTAGAGCAGAGAGTCACTGCACTTCTGGACAAATTATTAGTAAAGCCATCTCTTGTAAATCTACCTTCCATGGAGGAAGGTGGACTTCTATTAGTGAGTACTTTCATACTGATTACCTTCATTATTGTCACCCAAGTGCAATTTAGATAGCATCCTGATATTGTGATTTGCATTTGACTTGAGGTTTCAGTATCTGAGAATGGTGGCAGTGGCATATGAAAAGACACGAGAACTTGCTAGAGACCTGAGAGCTGTTGGTTGTGGTGACTTGGATGTTGAAGGTAATACATTAACTTTAAATAGTGCTAGTTCTATTTGTGCCTGAGTTTATTCTTGTAGTGAATCATTGCTAAAAGGAACAATGATTTGGAACTTAGATGTGAATATCTTAATGGTGCAAGATGTTGTCTTATTGTCTGTCAAATGGTAATTTTTTGGCAATATTTAAGCTAAAGAAAACTGTTTTGTACTATGCAGTTGTGAGGAACATTCTTAAATAGGTAAAAATTCATGTTGGTTTGTGAGAAAGAGGCTATAACCTTATTTTTTAACCATTACCTAGCTTAATAAGGCTCTAGTCAATCCTGGAATTTTAAGTGCTTTCTTGCCTTTAGCAGCAATTTTCAAGTAGGACTATGTTGCATGATTAATATATTCTTTCCATCTTATAAATACCAACTGCTTATAGATATTCTTTGTTCTTCTATCTTCTAATTCGATGATTGATTTTAGCTAATATTTAAAATCATAATCAATTTGTTGTGTTTGAGGGCCACTATTTCCAAATGAATTTATTTGTGTTTTCTTGCCTTGTGCTTTGTGCTGAGTCTACAATTTTTCTTTTTTTTTTATTTTACTTTAATGAGAAATTATCTGATGATTCAGGTCTGACAGAGTCTTTGTTTTCAAATCACAAGGATGAATACCCTGAATATGAGCAGGCATCTCTTAGACAATTATATCAAATGAAGGTTTGCACAATGCCATTTTCTTTTCTTTTTGCTGTTCAAATTGTATTTGGTCCCAGAAAGCTGCAAGTGGGATAATGCAATGCAGATGGAGGAACTACGAGCTGAAAGCCAGCAAACATCTGATTCATCTGGGACAATTGGACGCTCCAAAGGAGCTTCCATAGCTTCTTCTCACCAGCAAATATCTGTCACTGTTGTGACAGAGTTTGTGCGATGGAATGAAGAAGCAATTTCAAGATGCAATATATTTTCATCACAGGTAACTAATGGTTTTGTGCAATTGGAACTATCTTTTTGCCAAAGGAAGTATCCTGTACAAAAGCTCAGCACCATAATCTATTTGGGTAACTAGTAAACAAATTAACTGCAGGATTTGTGCTTTCCTTTTGAAAGTTCACTATCTTTGATAATCTCATTGGAATTCTGATGCGTTGACATATTCATTTTCAACTAACACAGCCCATGCTTACCCCCCCAACCAAAAAAACAAACACAAACAAAACCAAAATTAAAGAAGGATTAAATGAATTTGGAGTTATCTGTTTTGATGAATTACTGAAAATGTTCTTGAGGATCTGAATATGTGCAAAGGTTCATTGAGCCCTTAGTCACATAAATTCATCATCACTTTCCCGCATGAATCACTCATTAAATTGTGATCTGCTGCGTTTAATGCACGTGCACATTAAAAATTTGGATGTGTTGAAGTTCACTTGAATCCTTCTAGCAATGTGTGCTGCTTAATAAAATGGGAGTAGGGGATTTGATCTATGGGAATTGAACTCCTGCCACTTTGGAAGCCGGGGTGTAATAAACCACCAATCCACTTAACTCTTTATGTCATATTTTTACTGCATTTATTATTTATTCTTTTTCAACTATACTTTTACATATATTCACATCATTTCTTCAATATATATTTAAATGTTGTAATATATTTATTTTTAAGAACAATATGTGTGTGTAGCTGCATTGAAGACACACCCACACCATGTAATTTTTTTTAAATCAACACATTCACACATTCACATTTGCACCCACTCTGCATGCAATTTGTGCTTTTGTGACTTAGGCTGAGCCCTAATTTTGTTGCCGAAGATCTTTGTTGATATATTATTTTTTTTTTCAATTCTTTTTTCTACTTTAGAAAGCTCCTGTGTATACTTATTATGATATTGGGTTCCACACTTGGGTGAATTTCAATACTGCTTTTGTTATCATTAAAAAATAATGAAAACACACCAATATTTGTCTTTGAATAAAACAATGGTTTCTTGCTATGTTTTGTTTGAAACAAATGTTGAGTGAGGAGGAGACAAATGCATTCTTTTAAAACTTGTATTAAAGAAAAATAGTTATATAAATTGAAGTTTTCTAAAATTTTTAAGTTGAGTTTATAGTAAATTAGTAATTTATGTATGACAGTACAATGATAAAAATTTGTCTCCATAATATTTCTGGTATATATCCAATTATTTGGTAGTGGAGGTGCAATATTTTGATATGGCATTTTATTCCTTTGTATGTGCCACTGATTTATTTGCCCTTGTACAGCCTGCCGCACTTGCAACAAATGTAAAAGCAGTGTTCACTTGCTTGCTGGACCAAGTAAGTTGATTTTTGACATTCATGTTTTTGATGTTTTTATGCATCTAAAGCTCATTTTCCTGGATTGTTCACAATGTCTTTTACAGGTTAGTCAATATATATCAGATGGGCTTGAACGTTCTAGAGACAGCCTGACTGAAGCTGCTAATTTGAGGGAAAGGTTTGTACTGGGTACAAGTGTTAGTCGAAGAGTGGCTGCTGCTGCTGCATCTGCTGTAATGACATGAACCTCTTGTGTTTTTATGTTTTAAATTATCTACTCTCAATAATATGCCCGTAAAATAAATTTATTGACTGATTTGTAGGCAGAGGCAGCTGCTGCTGCTGGCGAAAGCAGTTTCAGATCTTTCATGGTTGCTGTACAACGTTCTGGTAGTAGTGTGGCTATTATTCAACAAGTAAGATTGCAGTCATTGATCTTTTATTAGACTTACATATATATATATATATATATATATATATAATCCCTTTTAGAACTAAAATGAATGCTTTTCTGCAGTACTTTGCAAATTCTATCTCTCGACTTCTGCTCCCTGTGGATGGTGCACATGCTGCTTCTTGTGAAGAAATGGCCACGGCAATGTCCAGTGCAGAGGCTGCTGCTTATAGAGGACTACAACAATGCATAGAAACTGTGATGGCTGAGGTCAGTTCTGGATTCTTGCATATATTACCTTTACTATGATGCGAGGTAGCAAGTGTTTTTAACTATTTATTCTTTGAGAATTTATTGCTGTGGCCTAAAATATGTTTTATTAAAGTCTTGCCATTGCTATAGCTGCTGTCTCTTCATTATTGTCCTTGTTTTGACAAATGTGTTGTTTCTAGGATCTGGATTCTTTTATGTTCTTGGAGCTCTGAAGTTTGATTGCTAGAATCATATATGTTCCACTTCTAACCTCTATGCAGGTAGAGCGATTGCTTTCAGCTGAACAAAAGGCTACAGATTACCGATCACCTGATGATGGGATTGCTCCTGACCACCGGCCAACAAATGCTTGCACAAGGTGATATAACTTGAGGAATTGAACCTAGTAATTTCTTTAAAAGGCTGATATTTATAGCAGTTCATATATTTGAATGTTAATCCTTTTACTTTCCTTAATTTTTGAAATTTATGTCCCATTTGTGACTTGTTGAATTCGTTTTATATGACATGTTAGAATGATATTGACAATAATATTGTTTCTGCATCTTTTATTAACAAGGGTATTTGGTATTCTTTGTCAGAGTTGTGGCTTATCTTTCTCGTGTGCTGGAGTCTGCATTTACTGCTCTAGAAGGTCTTAACAAACAAGCATTCCTGACTGAGTTGGTATGATATTTTATTTCTAATGCTTGTATTAGTGTTGCATATAAGGGCCAGTGTCTTGTATTAAATACAATGCATTGGCTGCTCTGGGCTGCTTGTGCTAAATAGGTGGGTGCACATAATATTGCATTGAGAGTTTGAGAAATGATTTATCAAATGATTTATCATGATTTTGTCATTTCACAAGGTTCTTGGATCTTATGAGGAAGTTCTACACTGTTACTGGTCAAAAGTTTATTTGTTTAGACACCAGCCAGCTTCTTGGTTTGATTTTGGATAGTCATGATAATGTACCGCATTAGTTTTATTGCATATGGCTTATTTGCATTAAGCTCTTAATCTTGTTCCTATCATTTTGTAATGAGGTGGGGGATGAAAATGGTGAATATGTTTAGGTTAAAACAGGAATGCTGGATATATATCCTTATTTCATCAATAACTTGAACTTTGTTATTTTAGGGAAATCGATTGCACAAGGTGCTGTTGGCCCATTGGCAGAAGTTTACTTTTAATCCAAGGTAATTGGCATGCTTCTTACATTCCTTGATCTTTCTAACTTGGTGAAATTATGCCATATGAAATGGCTTAATTATTTATCTATCTACATCAATGTTTTTTTATAGGCAATTTTCTTGTCTTATGTTTTTTTCCTGAATCTTGTAATGATGCTAATTTATGATTTTTATATTTGGCACAAACAAGTTGCATAGCACCCCTCTGATTGTTGTATGTTGTTGAGTCACTTTACAGTGGTGGATTGCGACTGAAGCGAGACATAACTGAATATGGAGAATTTGTGCGCAGTTTCAATGCGCCTTCTGTTGATGAGAAATTTGAATTACTGGGCATGTAAGTTGTGTAACATGTGCATATTTTTTCAATTTTGTTTTTCCTTTTTTTCTCTTATAAAAACTAATTTTGAACACATAATGTAGAATGGCCAATGTCTTCATTGTTGCTCCTGAAAGCCTTTCAACTCTATTTGAGGGTACACCTAGTATTCGGAAAGATGCACAAAGGTATCCTACATTAGACTGCTCTTAATACCACTGATATGATTTTAAGATTAAACTGTGTTAGTTTGTCGTTTACATTTTTGGGGAGGCATTGGTTATCTTTGCAAACAAGGGCCTTATAATGTATGTCTTCCCCATCTCCTCTCCAGTTCTAACCAAGTCTTCATTCTATTATTTATGAATTTATTTGTAGTGTTTTATTCCTCCTTAAAAGTAACGTGCTGGTGGCTCATGTTTTCTAATAGTATTTTTTGTTTCTGTCATTCAGATTCATTCAGCTCAGAGAGGACTACAAGAGTGCCAGACTTGCTTCCAAACTGAGTTCCTTGTTCTCTAATTGATGCTGAAGTGGGATGTTGATTTAGGAGTTCATGAAAAGCTCAGTGAAGTTTTTGTTCTGTTTCCAGGTTAGGGCATTGATACTCAAGTTGAATCAATTCGATGGTGTCTATTGACAAAGTTGCTCAAGTAGTTCCATAGAAGTTATAGCTGCGCTATTCAATGGTTTACTCAGTACAATTGCATATCTTCCCTATGACCATGTATTGGGGGCATGACTAGGACGACCAGATAATTCTATATTGCTTGATGCTTGATTCATGACTAAGTCTCAGTTTTTCTGTCAATGTGTGAAAAAGGAAAGTGTTTTACCTTTTTCAATGTGCCATGTAAATTACATTTTTATGGGATTGACAATGACATAATTGTTAATTTTCTTGTGCGGAGTGCTTCAACTGAGTTGTAGTCAATGCTTTAACTGAAATGTATAAATTAGTTTCAGTGTGCTGTTATGAAATGCTACATTTCTTGGTGTGTTCTATCTGTCACCATCAACACTAGCTTAGATTTTTCTTTGCTAAATAGTACATTTATCAATTTAATTATTGAAGGGAAATGGCTGAATAGTCACGTATGATGAAATCGCTTTCTTCTGTATAATATATCATTTTTCTGTACCAGTTCCGTTGAAGAAAGTGTTTCTTTCAAGTTACTTGAAAGAAGTAATTTGAAATTCCATCTGTAATCTGTCCAAGTGTCAACTTGAAATTGAAAGAAGTAATTTGAAATTCCGTCTGTAATCTGTAAGTGTTGGCATCAGCATAGTTTCTTATGGTCATTTTCTTAGACAATTAGGCATTGCACAAACAAATAATGATAGTTGTTCATGAGAGGCGGCAAATATGGGGTTTCAGAGTTCAGATTCAGGTATCCTTCTATTTTAGTCCATTAATTAGACATGTTAAGGGAAGTAGCCATAAAGAAAGTGAGCGAGACACATGGCAATGCTTTCACATATAGTAGTGGGGCTCATCCTATTTCTGCTAGTGTGCCACTGGCAGCTTCTTCCCACTATATTGTGCTCTCTCTCTCTCTGTCTCTCTGTCTCTCTCTCTCTCTCTCTATATATATATATATATTTTAGTGGGGGTCAGTTTCCTGGATTGTTGATCTGCTCTGATAGCTGAGCCAAGCCTCTTAAAATGGGCTTAATCTGATCTGTTATGCATGAGCAGAGTTTTCTGTCACATGCATGTTCTGCCAAACCCATTAATTTCCCATGAGAATGGCCCCTTCTCTCTCTCTCTCTCTCATGAAACCAAGGTTGAGGACTTTGGATGATCATGTTCATGATTTAGACTGCAGGCTCAGGCTGCACCTGATTTTCTTTTGTTAGATGATTAGTTATTCCATCATATTTCTTCTAGAACAAGGAGGGCATCTATTATATCTAGGCTCTGTTTTTGAAAGACCTCACATAACTCCATAGTTCCCTCATAACAGTGTTAGTTGCACACAACTGTTTCACTATTATAATATTACACAATCTTATAGTGTGAACTGAACTCCAGTGTGAGACCGATGCATATAAATCTCACCTTTCCTTCACAAGATTACTCACAGGATACACACAAGACTAGTAGTTTGTTTGTGTGTCCTTGTGCAAAGAAACACATCTGAGAGTGTTATTGTTAACAAAATGCCTTGTGAAAAGTTTTGTGAAGAAAGACATTGTGTAAGTGGCATTGCTTGTTACCATGATTTCATCTCTGCAATGTCTCTTTCAATGCAACTTGTAGCTAGATAGAGCTATATAAGATGGTGGTGGTGGTGTTGATGACTAGGCAAATCTACTAAGCTTTTAAGCATTGGAAGGCTCACTATCAACCAAATGCTCCTATATCTACCAATGTTGTTTTCAGTACCCTCCAATCCCACTCTTGCCATAAACGAGTTAGTGCCTCACATACTATCCGTCCATAATCCATGTGGATGTCAGAAAAGGCAATAATGGCAAATAGTTCTATTGCATGCTTTTTCTTGAAAAATAGCCAATATACTTAAATGTATTTGCATGTATAGTAAATCAGTTTAAATTAAATTTTATTTAATATATACTAAGTGGCCATTATAGAAAAAATTGAATAAATGTAATTGGGTTTTTTATTTTTTATTTTTATGACAAGAGGAATGACACATATCTTCATTTGATTTGGATTTGGATTCATAACATTAAAGGAAGAAAGTTTCAAAGACAACAATAAATATTGAAATATTTCTTCGTTTGGTCCTCAACAATTATGATATCATTGTGGAGCTGGATTCCTACATTTTGATCCATTTTATTTTTGCAGTAGGGAATTTATTAATTTATGATATTTTTATTTTCATGACTTAATGATGAACGGAAAAGGGAATAATTTGATTAGCATTATTGTCATAGAAAACACAGGATATGAGTATGATCATATTTTAACGACAGCATAATTATCATATTTTCAAATGAAATAGACATGTTTTATGATGAGATCATTACTTGCACGTTCTGGAATTTTCCAACCACAAAAACAATATAATTGCAACACATTTTCGAAATTCCACTTGGCCATGTATACATATATAGACATCAATTTTTTTTTTAGTTAAAAATGAATTAATTTATCAAAATCTTTAATAATACAGTGACATCTGATATTATTTTGAGATTTTTTTTAATATTTTGAATTCAAATTCAAGACATTACCTACGTTAAAATGATTTGTCATTTTTATTATTAATAAAAATTGACCAATTTCTTAATTATTTTTTAGTGATAATGAATTAATTTTAAATTATGAGAGTAGTTAAAAAAAAATATTACTAAAGAGATTGGAATGTTAGTATTTGAGATAATCTATGTTGCACGGACATCGGAATGCGGACACGGGGATACGGAGACACGGACACAGGGACACAATATTTTTAAAAGTGTCGAACTATTTTTACATGGTAAATGAAGTGTCGGTGTCGAAAAGTATCGAAAACGGGAACATTTTCGACAAGCAGATATGATTATTATATAAAGTGTCGGTATATCGTAGGAGATAATTGCGGGAGATAATTGCCTTTGGCATATGGATAAATCGAAGGCTAGGAAAGTCCACCAAAGCTTGAGGTGGGTGGGAGATTGAAGTTAACCCATATCATATGATGTGAACCCGGTTTGACTGTCTCAATCCAATTGAAGCAACCAGATCCATTCGTGACCCCACACGCTTCTAATTGAAAGCCCTCGTGTATGCCACTCACGTTTTTTTTTTTTTTCTTTTTTCAGATGTATGTAAAATTTTGTAATTTTTTTTAACAAAAATTATAAGGATATATAAATTTTAGGTATAATAAATACACAAAAAAATTATAATTTTATCATTTAAAATTGCATAAAAAATTTTCAAAATATTTTTTATTTTTATATAAAAATTACAATTTTAAATAAAAAATTATAAAAAAGTATAAAAAAATATCACAAAAAATACATATCAAATAATAATCTAAAAAAATATAAACTCACATCTATTATTTTTATGTGAATTTCAATATAAACTCACATTTATTTTTTATGTGAATTTTGTGCATTCTTTAATAAAATAGGAGATCATACAACAAAGTCTAAGTGTACACATAAGAGGATGTGAAGAATAGATGAAGACTTCAAGATGAATTTCTAATTGTAAATATTTCTATATGTACTGTAACACTGAAATTTTAATATTATTATTTGTTGTATTTTAATTAGGAATGACAACGAAGCTTTGCGAGACAAATCAACATTCTTTTATCCCATTGCACCGTTATCGGGATTAAAATCTATCTCATTCCCATATCTTACACGGCAACAAAACTCCACAAAGCTTTTTAAGAAATGATAAAAAATAAAAAAAAATTATGAAAAAAAAATACTAATCTTAAAATTAAATATTATCAATTTATATATAATTATTAAATAATCTCAAATATTAATAAATAAAGCTTTTAAATATATAATTAATAATTCTTTTAAATTTTAAATTAAAATTAAAATAATCATCTATCATATAATTATTTAAGATAATTGATGCGCACAAAATATAATAAATTTATAAGTATATAATTTAAAAATATTTAAATATTCTTACTTAAAATATATTATATATTACATACAAAGTAAAAATAAAATAATATTTTTTTAAATTTCAAAGTAAAGCAAGGTACAACATAGTGAGAATTATAACTCTTTTTCCATTTCCAAAATCTAGAACATGACAAATTTCTGCGGAAACCCCCAAATTCAAGAAGGAATGTCATCACAATTTTGAAATATAAGTTATTTTTTAATATTATAATTAAGTTTTCCCTTAAGCTTCCCCACTGCAGATAGTATTATGGCTTGTTTGGGTCCAAGTTCAAAAGTGCCTTTTTTTTTTCCTGGAAAATTTTATTAAGAGTTTAAAATTTTGGTGTTGGGGGATGATGAATTTTTTAAAAATATTTTTAAAGTTGTTTTTTAATTGTACCATTAACTAGTAAATATGAAAATTCAAGTTAATATTTTTACATTCAAGTCTTAAACCGTGAAGATAATTAATCTAATTTTTCATACTTATTTGGTCTAAAATGCTTTTTAAGTTTAGTCAACAAATCTAAGTATTTTTCATTAATATGTATATATACATGAAATTTTACAAGATTTTGGCAGTCACTAATATGTCAATATATTTTGAGACAAAAGTGCTTGTCCAAACGGATCATTAGAGTACCTTCTTTTTTGTCTTTATATTTATAAGAAATTAAAATTATATAAAATATTTTATTTATTTAACATTAAGCATAGAATTATATATAAAAAACTATTAGTTTTAAGTAGAAATTGTTTTTAAAAAATTCTTATATATACTTCACGACGTATGCTCTTATTTCTTTCAACAAATCAAAGTCAAGATTAATTATTAATTTTTATAATTTTAATATATTAAAAATTAAAAAATCATAATTTTTAATATGTGTGAATTTCATAAAATTAATAAATAAAAATAATAAAATTGATAATTAATTTTTATTTATTAATTAAAAAAATATAATCCTTATAATTATAATATTTGAGAATTTTTTTTTATTTTTTCATTATCATGATATTTTAGATGTTTGCATTTTTGACAATATATATATACCTTTAATTGTATATAAATAACTGAAATTTGTTTTATTTGTTTTATGATAAAATAAACGAAAATATAAATATTTAGTTTCCGAATAAGAAGTGGGGCCCACTACCCAAAATCCACAACGGTGTCACGCGCTTTACGACATTCCTAGTGAACACTCTCTCTCTCTCTATCTCTCACGGCCGCCCATCACCGCCAAATAAAATATAAAAAAATGAAAACAAAAATTGATTTTATAATCACCAGCCAACATACTCGAGTAGGTTAAAGGAAACACTCGCTGTGTTTTCAAGACACGTGGCGTGATATGAGGAACGGTTCACTGTTTGACTGACGAGATTTTTTTTATTAATAAATAAATTAAAATAAAATAAAAAAAAGTTGACTTCGCATTAATGGCCAATCTAGCGGTGTGCTTCATGTCGAAAAATCCAAGTATATAGACCATTAGATGACAAACATGAAAATATAAAATGAAAATAAAAATATAAACTGTTTACTAGCTAGTAACACAATTATTTTACCAGCGTAATTATGAAATTATCAAGATTTTAAAATTTATAATCTACAATTGTGCTTATAAAATAACTATCAATTTGAGTTTTGAAATAGGTTATCAGTTTTAAAATAGTTATGCAATGTACACTCTTAAAATATTCATATATTTTTAGTGTAGGCAATTTTTACAAAAAAAAAAATTGAAGAGTTATGCTTATTAAATATATATTTTTAAAAAATTTATATCTATATGTATTCTATAATTTTTATAAATTTTTTATTAAAAGTATTTTTTTTATGTCCAAATGAGAAAATTTTGAAAAAAAAAATTACAATTCTAATTGATAAAATTATGATTTTTGATATATTTATTACTTTTAATATCCACTCAATATTGTAACTTCTGTAAGAATTCTGAAATTTATATATAAAATTATAATTTTTACATTATATTTTCATTAAAAAATTTAAAATTATTTTAAAATATATTAAGAAATTAAGGGTGGGTTTAGATTGGTTAAGAATAATTTATGTAAATTTTTTCTAACTAAATCAATTTTTTCAAATCTAAAATTCAAATTTTAAAATTAATTTTAACTGTTCAAGTTGATTTAGAATATTTTTTGAATGATTAATATTAATTTAGACTTATTAAAAAAAATTATTTATTTTTTATTAATATCACTAATAGATAGTACTTGTAATTATAAAAATATAATTATAATTTTATAGTTTAATGTAAGTTATATTATAATCGTTCTAACTCATACAATACATATTTTCACTTCAATAAAATATAAATTTATAAAAATTATGCATTGCAATATGAGCATTATTTACTTAGTTACACATTAATTAATAAAAATATGTTCTATAATGAAAATTATCATACAATTTCATAATGTATAAACAATTAGTAATATATTATACTACACATTCAATGGAAAAACACAATGTTAGATAAAGACTTTATGCATATTTGTTGAGAAGCAGTTATAATTTTTTAAATCATTATTAATTAAAAATCAATTTTTTTAAAAAAATTCATCAATTTCAAATTGTGTCTAAATTTTAGTTATTTTTAACAATTCAATTCCAGTTTAATTCAATCAATTTTTTTAATTTATTTATTTTTTGCTTGATACTATAAGAAATTATTCAAAGAGAAATATTTGATATACTTTTAAAATTAAAGTATATAATACATGTCCTTTAAGTGAGGCTCACAAAAATATAGAATCCATGATTTATAAAAATGAATTTGAAATGGGTTTAAAAGAATACATGAAGTAAAACTCTTGTCCAAAAATCAAACATGATGAACAAAATGCCTTTTTTTTTTTTAGTTTTATCAACGTAAAAGGAAGGCGTCCAATTGAAGCAAAGTGTGAAAGGGATTTGAAGGATTGGGGGCCATGGACTCCATCAACACTCCTCCCTTTGCGGCTTTCCCCACCAGACGCTGCCAACGAAAACACCTTTTTCCCTCTTTACATCATTTTCCTGCTACCATTCCAAACATATCTTTCATAAACATAAATTAGCCATTGCAAAAAAAAATTAATTATTAGAAAAGTTTCAAAATTTCTATTAATAAAAATGTCCACTATTATGAATCAATGCATTTAAATATAAGAATATCAAATAAATATTTAACTATTATTAGTTTAAAATACAATAAATATGGTAAAAGAATCCCTTAATTAGATTCTTTTAAGGGTTTAATTTCTTTTTTTATAAAAAAAAAATCTTGATGAATTAAAAAAAATTAAACTTCACTTGAAAGTCAAACCCTCCCACTTTTAATGGCTATGTGACAAAGTTCATGGCGTGTAAGAAAATCCCAAATCTTTCACCTTCCTTTACCAACCCAATAACTCCAATGTCGATGACAGCACCCCCAGAACCCAATTCCACCACCCTCAGTTGTCCCCAAACAACAATGTTCAACACATATGATGTTATCTACACACAACTCTCACGTAAAAAAAAATATATATATAATAAAATTTATGAATAAAATATATTATTTTACTTTAAATATAAAATATAATAGTGATTCATTTAAAAATTTATAATAATATTTTATATATCATTTAATTTTTTTTAAGATAATTGAAAGTGATATTTGAATATTCAACTTTTGTTATGTGGTAATTGTGTGCATATTTGTATTGGATTTTATTTTGAATATTCAATTACAAATATAATATAAAAATATTTAAACATTCTATAAAAAAATTACAAAATTTTATAAAAAAAAAACTTTGAAGGAATACGCATCCAACTCAAATTTTTTTGAGCAGGTGTGGAAGCATAACATATTACACATGTACACAAAATTTCTTATATAATATAAAGTTTGATTTTGCAATATCTTTTGTCGGTAATACCCCTAACCACTCATGAAATGGAGAGCCAAAGCTCGCACACCCCTTTGACATTTTCAAAAGTCAACCATGTCGGGAGAGGAGAGAGAAAATGCAGAGTGTAAAAAAAAAAAAAAAAAAAAGAGATAAGCATAGAGATGCCAAACTGCCAACAACTCTCTCTCTAGGAAAAAAAAAAGAAAGCAAAGCAAGCCCACTAATATTTTTTTTCTCCACTTTTTACTTTCTCTCACTAGACTTGTGAACCGAATGGCTCACTTTCTCTCTCTATATATACATGTCCATTCCCACTTATTGCACCTTATCATCTCTCTGACTCCCTCTATCTCTCTCCCTATTAGATAAGCAAAAGTCAGCGCCTTCTTTTGTCTATCTCTCTCTCTAAAAAAAGCAGTGAGCTGCAGAAGGTGCGGACAATTGCAGGTCTTGTCTTCGCTACGGCCATGGACGACGATTGGGATCTTCACGCGGTGGTCAGAGGCTGCTCAGCCGTCACCACCACCTCTTCCTCTACCACAACAACCACCACCACCACTGCTTCTTCCACCACAACCACCACCGCCTCCTCTGTATCTGCATCTGGTTTTGGGGCTTACAGTTCTTACCAGCCTGCTCCTTTTGCTTCATGCAGCTTTTCTATGTATGGAAATGAGCAAATTGGTCAAAATCTGTCAATTTCAGAACCATTTGTAGTGAAGAGTTCAATTGAAGAATTGCATGAACTTTGCAAGCCTTTCTTCAACAAATCTCAACCCAAATCTCTGCAAATTCAACCTCTTTCTCCTTCCTTCTCTTATTCTTCTTCTGCACCAAAAACAGTTCAAATCCAAACACAGCAAAAACAGCAGCAGCCTAGTAAGCAGTCTCTTACTGGTTCTATCACCACTCCAAGATCTAAAAGAAGGTAAATTGAGCTTGTTAAAATGCCTTTCTTTGATAATTTCTGCATAAAAAAAATTTAAAATTTAGCTAAAAATTATGTCTTTGTTTGACGAATTCTCCATGTCTAATCTAATCTGCATTTTTTCTCCATTACAGGAAGAACCAACTCAAGAAAGTTTGTCAAGTACCTGCTGAGGCTGTTTCTTCTGATGTATGGGCATGGAGGAAATATGGCCAAAAACCCATTAAAGGATCTCCATATCCAAGGTAACTTTTTCAAGATTTCACCCATTTTTTTCATTGGTAATCCTTTCGAAAAACTTTTTCTTGTTAAATTACGTATTTATGTTGAAATTATTATTATTTTTTTACAATGAAATCATTAATCACAGTCCAATTCTCCATAGAATTACCGTTGTTGCTAAAAAAAAAAAAACAAAAACTTAGCTTTTTTATGTTGCTCGATCTACAGGGGATATTATAGATGTAGTAGCTCAAAAGGATGCTTGGCTAGGAAACAGGTAGAGAGGAACAGATCCGACCCGACAATGTTCATAATCACCTATACGGCGGAGCACAACCACCCAGCACCGACTCACAGAAACTCTCTTGCCGGCTCAACCCGTCAGAAGCCGACATCTACGCCGCAAACGGCCACAGCCGGCGACTCTGACAAAGCCTCGACAAAACCTATTTCTCCGGCGAACTCAGCGGTGGAGGAAGAGGTTGCGGCAGCTTTGAGTGGAAGGTCAGATAGCAAAGAAGAGAAGGAAGATTTCATGGAAGATGAGGAAGGAGATGAATTTGGAATATCAGATATGGTTCTAACAGACTTCTTTGAGGGTTTAGATGAGCTGAAAGGTCCTTCAATGGCGGGCCCTGCAGCCGGAGACTGCTTCTCTGACCCGTTTGCAGCCAGTATGGTTCTTCCTGCTTGGATGGCCAACAGTGCTGCCACCGCCGCTGGCGGTGGCTGACTTGAAAAAATGTGACACTGATTTCAAGCTTTTTCATTACAGAGAATAGGAACCCTTTTTCTTTGTAAAGAATTTGGAACATTTTGGAGGAATCTCAACTAACAATGCTTTGTGGAGAGGAAGCAAAGTTCTTCCCAACTTTTTTTTTTTTAATTTAATTTTACAGTAATAAGGTAGATTAGGCATTTTAATCTTTGTTTATCTAAGTAAAAACTAAAATTATTAGGGATTCATAGTTTTTTTTTTTTTTTAAATTATATAATTAATTTGAACAGTTTTTGACTTTCCGTTGTGTCCCGTTTTTACATTTTCAGTGGTCAGTTCATTGTATTTGGAATTGGTTGTGATTAATTTACTAAGCACTTTGGGTTGACTTTTGTTGGCAATTGTTAGCATTGTATGACTATGACATGTAGGTTAATAATTGTTTGGGAAGATATTCCATCAGTACTGTGCAATACCACCAATTGCTCTGATTCCCTTTTGCGGACACTAGGGGTTAAGGTTATCAATCACAAGGAATTTGGTTCCCATCAAAGATATGCAATTCTAAACTAGCAATGTTTGTATAAATTAGCTAAGTATTTATATTGAGTTAAATATTTAATTTAAACTCAGACAGGCAAAAGCTAGATCATTTTAGCTGTTATGTATATATATCAAGTGAGACATGGTGGTTGTAAATTGTATTTTAAGGTTGTAAGTATTGTGGAAGTTAAAATTCAAGCTGTCATTTTTCAACATTTCTATAACATTTGAGTCATAAATATGGCAATAGGGTATGCTGTGGATATG
Organism: Saraca asoca; assembly: GCA_026873985.1. Taxonomy (NCBI): domain Eukaryota; kingdom Viridiplantae; phylum Streptophyta; class Magnoliopsida; order Fabales; family Fabaceae; genus Saraca; species Saraca asoca. The sequence goes on along the minus strand of JANHAO010003694.1, from coordinate 882 downwards.
ACCTGTAATGATTTAAAATAGTACTGCAATTATGATCCGTTATCATTGTGATACTTGTTACAATCGTAATACTGTGATTGCAATTTATAATTTAAAGCATAATGCATGCTGCGATCTATAATTTAAAGTGATGAGGGAATTTTTTATGTACAAATAGTATTTTTGGCATTTTTATCATCAAATGGAACCTTGCTCTTCCATGTTTTGTTCTGCAATTTAACTTTGTACCATTTGCTTGGCTCTAGATTAATCACAATGAACAATTTGCCAAAATTGTCTCAACCAAAAAAGGAAAAGAAAATTGAAGCGCATATATATATATATATATATATATATATATCTCACAATAATTTTACTTGCACAACCAGACTAACTCATAAACTTATTTTGAGTGTCAGGTTTATACTTTCTTGCATGATAACAAGCTCGAGGTGAATCAATTTGACCACGTGAATAGCTTAGCTTTTTTTTTTTTTCATCATTTTTACTGCAAAAGATAGTGTGGTTTGTACGTTCCAAATTTGCCACTAAGCTTGTTAAAAGAAGGATTTAACTCATACATCTTGAAAGCGAAAGAAAGTCCTCTCTGCTTTCTCTCGATACTCAATTGACTGCAATGGAATATTGAAGCTGCAATCAAGAAAAACAGAATTTTGAAGAATCTGAGATGAGAAAATGTCGGTAAGTAGATGCCTTCCCAACCATTTTACAAGTTGGAAACCAAATAGAATTGGCTGCCTCTTAAAGCTGATGTAGATGTATCACATGTGTAATCTTGGGCAAGCTGAAAACACTTGAAAGCATATTCCATGAGATTTAGTATTATTGGCTCTTGCTACAATGAAATCTTTATGGCATGCAACTTGCTAAATGCCAATAGCT